>JAVQJD010082568.1:0-17382 GCA_036023655.1 Nannoperca australis | reverse complement strand
CCCCCCCCCCCCACCCCCCCGCCCCGCCGCGGGGGGCCAGGAGTCTAGAGCGCGTTGCCGTAGAAACAGAATCCTCAGTTTGCCGGTGTGAAGTCAGAGGCGTAATATTAGCAGTATGATTCTGCTAGTGGTGTGAGGTGGGTGAGGGAGGGGGGAGGGGAGGGTGACTCACACTGGAGGACGCACTCTGCATTCTAATGGATGGACACACATGTGGATGCACTCAAACACACGTACACACACACACACACACACACACACACACACACACACAGAGTACTCTCGCTACACCTTCATTGGTGGCATCACCTCAAGCCTTCAATCCACTGTCCCTTTCTTATGTTCGAATCGGCCATTTCTCTCTGCTACATCTACCACTATACAGAATGGCTCAGCATTACCCTGCACCACTCTACTTTAGTACATATAATTAATTCATTATGTCAATGGAAGATCCATTAGTCTACGTCTTGGTGGCTTCACTTGCAAGCGTTGATACAGGGCATCTATTAGAGGCAACCAAATGCTTAGACAGGGTAGTAAACTAAAGCCATGTAATTGGTGACGGTATAATTGCATAGCACACGTAGCAATTAAAGTGATAATATGTGTAAACCATACTCAAGATTATCATTGGATTAACTACACTTCCAAAATGCCCTTGAGTGCAGAGGCTCACCAGCTGTTACAGGGGAAGTGTTAATAATTATGCGAATGGGTTTTAGGGCTGTTGTTTTGAGGGTCTTTTCTTTTTTTCAGCAGGGGAATCAGTTTGTATCTCATTAGATCTGTTGTGGGGAAATAGTTCATGTTAATGAACTTTTTTCTCTCAGGGTGTGGGACAAGAGAGCTTAAGCCGCAAAACTAAACAGATTT
Source organism: Nannoperca australis (assembly GCA_036023655.1). Taxonomy (NCBI): domain Eukaryota; kingdom Metazoa; phylum Chordata; class Actinopteri; order Centrarchiformes; family Percichthyidae; genus Nannoperca; species Nannoperca australis. The sequence continues at coordinate 16,506 of JAVQJD010082568.1, read as the reverse complement.
TTTTTTTCAAATGTGAATCCCAACAATCAAAAACCATATGAGCCTCAGGGTCAACAAAGGCAATTCATTACAACAGCCAACACACTTAGTGGTGAGAATGAGAAAATGTGTAAAATCCCTAATCATGCAATGCTTAAATCTAGTATTTCATATAATACTGTGATATAACATGTAGACAGTGATATAAAGTAAAAGAGGTTGGAATAATCTTGTTCATTTAATGGTCATGAATTATTATTGTCATATTGTATAGGTCCTTTATAAGCATACAAATGTATGTCAGCAAATGTCTATATATATATATATGTTTTTTATTTAAGGGAGACTTGGTTATTAAAACTGATTGGCCTTTAATAACAATAGATTTCGCTAATTTGTTTTTATCATTAATATAATCAATATCCAGGGATGAGAAATGAATACACTGCTTGAGTACAAGTACAGAGAAGCATTATTTGAATATATAATATGCTTTTTATATTGTGTATACAAATGTTTTCTCACAAAAAAATCCCAATTATCTTATTGTTGTTTTCCAGTTCACTATTTGTCATCGACAGTCAAGACAACACACTGCCATTCAAAGCAACCACTGCAGTGTTATAACACAGGGGGATGTTACGTGCACTCGCCTTATGGCAAATAATTGACTTTTTGATTGAACGCTGCTTTGCCCTTCCTTTTAAGGAAAGCTGGCGCAGGGTCATTTCCCATCATTGCTGCATGTAAAACTGGAAGCAGCAGGGAAAATCACAGGCAGCGTGACGTTTTCTCGGTCACCACCCACAACTGTATCTCGTGGTTTGGGACAGGCCAATGGGGGAGGAAGGCTGGCTGTCTGATACAGTGCTGGCTGACGAACAATATCTTCAAGGCTTGTTTATTTCAGTTTGCCTGCGACCATGACTCATTCGTTTTTTGGGAAAAAGGGGCAGCTACAATACAATACCCCCACCCAGGGAAAACCAAAGAAACCAGTTATCTCCTGATTCTTTTTGTTTCACATTTTCTCTTTAATTGTTACTTTAAGGATACTATGTTATATAGTTATGGTCTCAGTCTGGACATGAGTTATGAGCAGTTTAACCAACAGAGCATTTTCCCGTCTCAGATTACATGGTGTTTACATGTCTGGCAAGATATAACAGAGATATATTTCACTAGAAAAACAAACAAAACAGAAAACAAAACTAGAAAAAAGTCAATACATTTTGTGAAACAGAAAAGAAAAGTGCCAGATTATTATTTAAGCTGTTTATGTTTAAATAGATTTTGATATTACAGTAGATAAGTCAAAAATAATTTATAAATGAAGTGCCTTCCTGAAAACTGTTCTACCATACCTTCCTGCCCTGTGCCGTTGTTCTGTTGCGATTCTATTGTATATTGTGTTTTGTATGCCATACCACAAAAATCGTGGTCTTGAGTCAGTCACATTTATCTTTTATCTTAAATTTGAAGTCTGTCACTGTTTTTTTTATCTTCTGTCTTTGCACGTGTGTTTTCTATTAGGCAGCTGAAGATGCCCAGCAATGTTCTGTCAACACACATCACTTGTTAAAGATGAGATGATCCTTCCCTCATTTGCCTAATATATTCTGAATAATAAGAGCTAGTGGCATTGTTTATCAAATTTGTATTCTGGAGGAATACCAGTCACCAATTACACAGAGTTATGCTAATTACCCACTTGACTGGATCACATATTACCTTTATTAAGAGCCATTAATTCAGCTGAAGTAAAGAGGCCAATTATCATCTGTTCTAAAACTGTGATGGGACATTTAGAATGTGAGGATATGAATGACAAGAGAAGAAGACTTTTGTTGCCTCCATAACAAATAGCTAATATAAAAAAAAAATCCATTGTGCAACATCACAGGGCGGGTTGAGCCAGTTGTTTCAGTGCAGTGCACTGTCCATGGTGCTGATCAGGGACTATAAGGCCCTAATGGCAAATGAAAAAGGTACCCAGTGTAGGCTAGTATTTAACCTGTGACTATGAATGGGAATGAGAAATTGTTGAAAATGGTGGGAAGTTGGAATATATTCGTTTTATAAAAAACTTTGGTTAGTTTTTAATCTTACAATCCAATTATTCTAAAACAAATGAAAACAAACTGTAATGTTCTAACTCTCCTCTAAATAAACTCTGTTATGGAACAGATATTTGAGCTTTTAAGGCTCAAAACAAGTCAAACGTTGGACAACTTCATAAGCTAAACTGTGGCCCTCAGACACATTGTTTAAAAACTCCATACCTTCCAATTAAAAAAAACAAATAGGTGATTTGTTAGGAGGAAATCAAATGCGAGGTGTCGGGTTATTACAAGAAGTACATGGACTGTGGGCGTCTCTTTCGAGAGAAAACCTACACCCTACCCCCAAATCAACATTTATCGATTTCATTAGGCTAAAATAAAGAGCTGTCAACGTGTCTGGCCAGCGGGTGATAAGCGATCACGACCGAGCAGATCGGCAGAATGATTGACCTACGGCGCCACCTGGCTGTTTGAAAGTTACCCCACATCGCACCAAATGTTCTCCGATTAGATGTACTCATGTAAATCGTGTTGCCTTCAAAGACTCTCCATTGTCCCGAAAAACAAGAATGGCATCTCTAAAACTCACCTGTCGCTGCGTTATTGCTACAATATAGTATCAGACTGGTGAACATGATCCCCAGCATCCCCATCATCGGAGGGGTGTGTTATGCCCTGCAGGAAACAGATTCTGCAATGATAGAATAACCTACCTTTTGCAGGCTCGGTGTTGTTGAATGCAGTGCAGTGTTTGGTTTCCGCTGGTGGGCCGGTTTGTTAACGACGTAAGAACTGTTTTCCACACGAGAAAACCCCGAAAGACAGCGGTGCCTGTGTTGTGCCTGACTACTACAGGAGTCCCATCTGGCTAATTACCTTGTCAATAAACCTTGAAGGTAGTACCGCGAGAACGGTAGCTGGGGGTGAGAGCTGAGTCTGACCCTCCTTAATGATCCCACCCCAATTCCAATGTTGCAACTCAAATTTGCCTTTATAAAAGCCTTGATTTAAAGGTTCGAGAGAAAAGGGGAGAACGGCAGTTACACACAGAAATCATCCTAGATTTCTAAAGTAGCCTAAGCCATACAAGCCAATAACACAAACACTGAAAGACTGAAATACTGTACTGTAGAAATGATATGTGACATCCACAACTCTCCATGTTTGAGGGTTTGTTTCCATGTTTCTGTTTCACTGCCAGCAGCGCCCTCTGCTGTCACAGAATTCCTGTTAGCATAAAATGCCCTCCGATAAACGAGTGGCCGAATGACTCCACTTTGCATATAATCTCTTTTATTTATTTACACGCCCTGCTTCTGTTAACTTAAATTATTTTATTATGATTCCAGGGAGTAAAAATATAAAACAAACAAACAAAAGTATCCGTTCCCCGGGTTTCTAAGGTTCCCAAAACAGGCGCACCACATCCGGTCCGGCTACCAAATCTGTCCGCCACTAGCGTGTCTCGTCTAACGTCGGATTTGAATGTGGCGTGTGCGTATTTTAGCACTTGATTTAATTAATTTTAAAACCACGTCTCAAATAAACTTGAGCAAACCAGCAAGTGTTTTGCGGCTATTAAATTCACAGGCTAGCTGCTGCTGCTTGCTCTCCGTAGACTTTACTCGTATAGAACCACGATACATGTCAAGTCAACCCAAGAGGCTCCGCAGTGAAAACATGACCGCTAAAAAGATTGGCACTCACAACGGCAGCTTTCATTGTGACGAAGTTCTGGCCTGTTTCTTTCTCCGACAACTGCCTGAGTACAAGGTAGGTTCCGTCTGCTGCTACAGAGAGTTATGGAGAGATTCGGGGTATCTGCATTGTTCCCTTAACCGCCGCTGTTTAAGTACTTTCTACTTTCTTAAATTGTTGCCACTTCAATTTAAACCGCACTTTAAAGGTGTTCCTTAAATCTGCATTGGCACATTTTTGGAGAAGATTATATGAAATCTTTCCGTCAGAGATGACATGTCATGTTATTACTCTCCAAATGGGGGTGCTGTTATACAGATAGATGGATCGACCACAAATACGACACATAGATATATAATAATTCCAATATAATCATACATTTTACAATTTTAAGGGAAATTGCCTTAGCAAAAGGCCAGGCAAATAAACATAAAACGCTAAAACTATTACAATTTTGTTCCCACGTTCCCCTTTTGGGGTGTAGTAGTGACTTATTGTCTGAACATTTAGAAAGTGAAGTTGTAACACCAGTTAAGAAATGTATCCATTTAGCATGAATGTGATTTACCCAGCATTTGTCTCTCTAATGGCACAATCGCTGCCCCAAATGTAAACATAACTGTAGTCCCACCACCACAATAAGAATGAGTGATAAAATCCTCTCTCATATGTTATGTAATTTCATTTAATGATATTAATGTATATCTTGCTACAGTACATTTTCTGGACAAATACATTGAGAAATTGTTGAGCTGATGTAGCACATTAAATATGTTCATTTATGATTAGGTGAGAAGCAGACATAATGCTTCTTATTCATCCATTACATATGTGAATTCACATGCAACTTCTGGCTTATAAAATGACAGATTGTGCCCATCAGAGCTCAAAACCTGCGACAGACCTGCTTCCAGTGGACCCAGTTAGGGCCACACTCCTGTTATAATTAATGGTCTTGGTAGAATTCATTTAAGTGCATTTGACTTTAAGAAAAACTGAATGAGGCCCATACATAAAATCCAAATGTTATTTCTTTCCCGAAAAGCTATTAGATACTTGATGATAGATGATTGCAGATCTACAAAACACTCTATTCATTGCGCAGGATGCCGAGATCATTCGGACCAGGGACCCGACACAGCTGGCAGAGTGTGACATTGTTGTAGACGTGGGAGGAGAGTTTGACCCAAAGAAGCATCGCTACGACCATCATCAGAGGTACAACTTTGGCAAACTTGATCAAGTTTTTAATTTCAATAGATGTTTGGAATATATTATTTATTGCTCCATCACCTGTCATGGCGATCATATTTTGAGTTTATTTTAATTTGGCGTATTATTAAATGATGTTGTTGTTTTATAATGCAAAAAAAGCAATTATAAAGTTTTTCCCACAGAATAATTTTGTGAAATGTTTGAGAATGCCTGCTGAAACTGACTTTAAATTAGCATGTAGTCCAGTGTGGTGGACATCAGCCAAAGAATGTGACTATATATTCTTAAACAGATATTGTAATGTACATGTGAATCAGTGTTGGAGTAAGGTGTGATGGTTTTTCTCAGTCACTCAACATTTATATGAAGGTTTAAGAAATGCACACCACATATTCTTTTTAGTGCTGGAAAACTACCCAAACACTGTAAAATAGCACAATAGCACATTCACGTCAGACGTTTTGACATGCCACAGCTGCAATGCGCTAATATTATTAACGATGGCTTGTTCCATTTAGTGCCAGTGAGCCATGTCATTGAGCCAGCCACCATACTAATTCCTATGAATTACACCTGCTCTTTTCCTGTCACACTGTCTGCTGATCAACTGTCTTGTTTTTTTTTATTATCAGAGATATTATTGGCCAATATTAGATTAGTGCAGATATATCATTCTGCATTATCTGGAGCTGAAACAATTAGTCATTTAATTGATTAGGGGATCAGCAGAAAATTATTTTACAACCATTTTGATCATTGATTTGTAAAATCTGCTACTTGCCCCAGTCATGGTTTCCTAAACTCAAGACTGGAAAATCAAACTGTAGTTCAGACCTGTGGCTCTTTTTGTTGTTTTCCAGAAAACTGCATCATATTTTCCATTATCACAATTATTATTATTACCAAGGATAAGAAAATATATTTCTCTAGGGCATCTGTTATGACCTTGTCGAAGCAGCCTAATAGCATGAATCACGAAGGAAATTTCCAGCCAAAGTTCGTTCCGAATGATTGCATTCACTCAAAGTCTCATCACGTTGAGTAATCAGCCTATTGCAGATGTCTTGTCAGCTTAATGTCCTGATGATAATCAGAGATAGCTTTTATGACCACGGTGATAAAGATATGCCAGGGCTCTCTTCCTGGTAGGTGGTTAGTGATAATTAGCGCTTCTTCAAATGAACGCACCCCTGCTGTTGGTTCACGAGGCACAGAGGCTGCCACGACACTGTCGGGGGCCGCAGGAGAATGTGGCTGTCACTCACATGCACGGATGGGGGCAAGATGGTTGTGATGGCATGGATGGATGTAAGTGGGCTGGGGGGGCTGGAGGAAATTTGAGAAGGAGCTGACAAGAACAATTAGTCCTCATTTCAATAGCACTTGTTCAAAACAGTGACAGTGCACAGATGACGTTGACAGCAGTACCAATACATCACAGTAAGAATTGTAAAATAAGAAATTAAGCTATTAAAGAAGTAAAGTGGTTGGAAGAGGTGGAGGCATGAGAAATGTCCTCCAAACACTGACTGAAGGTTAATGAAGCACAACAGATTAGATCGGGCAGGGATTACGTTTGTGGCTGCTGACACTAGAAATGCACTCAGTGCTCCCACTCAGCAAAGAAATCTAAGAAATGAAACATGTATGTTTCTGCAGCAGTGATGAGTGTGATCTGCATTTCACAAAGAAATGTAATAGATAAACAGTTTTTATGCAGCTTTGTATTGTGATTTAGTTGAAATTGCTCTCACTGGTTGTGTGTTATTGCAATCTAGCAAAGATGGATTCCTGGTCACAGCCACCTTCTCCTTCCTTTGCATGATAACTGGGCCACAATTCATTCAGTTCATTTTTCATTAACAGTTTCTCTCGATGATCAACACACACTATACGTATCATTTGTAACCATAATTTACATCTCGTACGCAGGTCTAACTCAACGTGTGTGCACAATAAATGTAAAAATGAATAACCTGAATGGTTAGCTGTTGAAGGGTTCAACGTTTGCATGTTTACAACAAGAGGGGGAACCCCAGTAGTCTGAGAATCATTAATAATGGCAAAAATGTTTTCACTGAATGAAGCAAATACCAACCAATGTCATTATAACATGAGCAATGAAATAAAGTTAAAGTGACATTGTCCTTTTAATGTCACATTATTTTCAACATCCTGTCTTTTAATGCTCATGAAAGCCCACACTGCGCTCTTATACGGTGCCTGTTTCTCCGGAAGCAACATTTCCTATAATTTTAAGGGTGTGCTCAGAATGATGGGAAATTACTGGCCAGTAATCCTTTTATAAAGTGCTTAAGTTTCTTGAGTCATTGAGATACTTTGCATAGTGGATAGAGTCACAGACACAGCATGCAATGAAGCTATTCTTTCTTATGATATAGAGTAATTGGCAAAAGTAAGTAGTGCAGCTGGCGCAGTATGGAAACTGTAGTATGTTTAAATAATGCATGTAATACTTAATTCTTACCAAAATATTTCCAGCTCTTGGTTTTATATTCTACTTTACTGACTTGCCTTCCTTGATTTAGTTCTGTGTGGTAAACACAAATAGTTGTTAGATGACTTGTCTTTGGTAAGCATATCTCAATTTCACTCTGTCATTTTCCTTTTGCACATTCACTCCCATTTCCTGATAATCAGCATGGAAATGCCTCAGCTTGGCCAATTAGCCCCTTAATGGCTGTGATTACCCCTTGCTTCCCTAGCATGTCGCTCATTCATCTGACGGTCTGTTTTCCGCTGCGCTGCAGCCCAAGCATCCTAATTAAGCCTGAATTAAGTGACCAGCAGTGGCTGGGCGCTGGAGCCCACCGATCTCAGCACGTGGCTGGGGAGAGACCTCCGGTGGCTTTTATTTATGCACTCACGCTTACAAATATGCCAAAGCATGCTTTCTCTCTCTGATCAATGCAAACTCAAAGCTCTGTGAAGCTGAAGAGAATATTTATGGATCCCTTTTATAGATCTCTGATGAACATCCAGTAATTTACAGCATACATCTGGATGCAGCAGACATTTAGTAGAAGAGGCCAGTTAGCGGACAAAATGTGAATAGTCAGTATTGAGTGTTGGATGTCTTCTGCCTATAAACCATGCAGTGTTTGTAGCTTTTTGCATTGATATCTAATTTCCATTTCCTTTTGTATGTTAGAAACATGGCTTGTTGTAATAAAATAATACTGCTATGGCACATGTTCAACAAACGAGCATCTGTGAACCGGCCACCAGTAAATGTTTGCCATTTTTTGTAGATGGATGTCTAAATGATTGTCATAGTCAAAAGGGCCACTGAGAATTAAAAACAATTTTGTTGATCGATAAATCATTTACCACCCAATACTTCCACATTACATCCAACCATAAAGTTTCATTCTGTTTGTTATGAGAACAGAGATATATTTCACATCTTTCATTGTGTTCAGTGATGTAGTTTAGAGCTGAAACATTTCATTTATTGATGGGTTGGTCGATCAACAAAAAGTGTTATACAAATTTCTAATAGTAAAAGTCATTTGTCAAGCAAAAATGTATTTCATTTTAATTCTAATAAACCACTTGCACTCACAAGCCACTTTATTAGGTACACCTCGCTAGTACCGGGTTGGACCCCCTTTTGCTTTCAGAACTGCCTTAATTCTTCATAGCTTAGATTCAAGAAGCTGCTGCAAATATTCCTCAGAGGTTTTTGTCCATATTGACATGATAGTTTCACGCAGTTGCTGCAGATTTGTTGGCTGCACATCCATGATGCAAATCTCGTTCCACCACATCCCAAAGGACCGTAGAGGCCATTTGAGTACAGTGAACTCATTGTTGTGTTCATGAACCCAGTTTGAGATGATTTGAGCTTTGTGACATGGTGCGTTATCCTGCTGGAAGTAGCCATCAGAGGATGGACATGGTCAGGAACAATACTAAGGTAGGCTGTGGTGTTTAAATTATGCTTAAATTGGTATTAAGGGGCCTAAAGTACGCCAAGAAAATATCCCCCGCACCATTACACCCCCACCACCAGCCTGAACAGTGGATGCAGGCAGGATGGATCCAGATATTTCCTCTTTTTCTGACCATTCTCTGTAAACGCTGGAGATGGTTGTGTGGGAAAATCGCAGTAGATCTGAAATACTCAGACCAGCCCGTTCGGCACCAACAACCATTCCACGTTCAAGTCACCTTTCTTACCCATTCTGTGCTCAGTTTGAACTTCAGCCGATCGTCATGTCTACATGCCTAAATGTATTGAGTTGCTGCCATGTGATTGGCTGATTAGAAATTTGCGATAACGAGCACCACTTAATAAAAGTGGTCAGTGAATCTATGTATTGACTATTTCCATATAGTATAGGCTGATTCGTGGGGCTATAGTGAAAAGCATATCATGACCTTTTTCACCCACTTTGATTGGACGATTGTCTGAGTATTTAAAGGTAATTTCTGTGTCTGTTGCAGTCAGCTTACAGAGTATCTTCCCTCTGTTCAGGACCTTTGCAGAGAGCTTCCACAGCCTGTGTCCAGAGAAGCCATGGGTGACCAAGCTCAGCTCAGCCGGCCTGGTCTACCTACACTTTGGTCGTCAGCTGCTGGCCCAGCTGACGCAGCTGAAGGAGGGTGACAGGCAGCTGGAGGTGCTCTTTGACAAGGTGAGAGGAGAAAGACGGCGGATTTAGAGCAGGCAGTGGATTAGAAACCACTGTGTTTTATTCACAACACAAACACTCCATTGGAAACATGTTTCTCGTCCTGTCGCCTAACTCATACCAAAAACATTGCCTGGGCTGAACGACGGAGAACAGAAAAGTCTTTTTGTGATGAAATTCACTTGGTTGTTTTAAAAACAAAGACCATACAGTAACCGTCTGTAGAAAATACATAATGTTCATTGTTAAAGTTAAGTCTATGGCATTTTGCCTTCATCAGATGGTTTTCAGTACAGCATAATTAGAAATCAAAGCAGAGAGAAACAGTTCCTCTGCCAGATTCAAACCATTACAAATCGATTCATTTAAAGCATTTTATACAGCTGGGCCAGCAGGAGGCCTCGGTGCGCACAACACTCAAACACTTCAGACAAACCGAACGTCTATTTTTGCCCAAAAACTTTAGATCCACTTGTAAGCCACTTGTAAAATGTCAACTCTGGACTTTGATTGACCTTCCGGTGTACTGAGAAGTTGACTTTTCAGCACTCCAAATGTCTCTGCTTCTCTGCAACTCCTCCATTTTGAGTTTTGCTATTGTACTGTAAAATAGTAGCAATTTGTCTACTCCTTTAATGACCTAGCCGTGCACTTTAGCCTTTAGTTACTGCCCACACACTGTGGGCAAATGGATTTCAATCAGGATAATGTAATCCCAAGTACATTTCTCTCTCCTGAAAGTCCTGTCTTTCCTAACTTCCCTGGCTTGAAAAATGGACAGCGCACTGGCAATTCTTCCTTTTCAAAATGAGCATAAACAACAAGAGCAGTTTCCTGAATCATCCCAGTATCATAACCTCTTTTGTCATATGTCTATTTCCATTTCCTTGCAGATGTACGAGAACTTTGTGGAGGAGGTGGATGCTGTAGACAACGGCATTTCGCAGTATGACGGGGAGGCCCGCTACTCCATTTCCACCACGCTAAGCGCACGTATCGGCCACCTGAACCCACGCTGGAACAGCAAGAGTCAGGACACTGAAGTGAGCGGTTGCATGAGTGTGAATGCATACTCACTTAGTTAGCTAGTTAGTTTATATCGTTTATTTACATTTAACATTCATTGAGGGGATTTTTTAAATGTTGATTCATTTGTGGAGCTACTAGACACACTTTAATCCAGACCCCGTATTTCTAAGGCTGCAACTAGCAATTAGTGTCATTACTGATAAATATGAAGATTATCTTCCCAGTTAATTGTTTTTTGTTAAATGAAATGATAGAAAATGCCTATCGCATTTTCCCAAAGCCCAAGTTTAATTGCTTTCAAATTGCTTTTTACTTTCCAAACACTCAAAGGTATTAAGTTAGTATTGCAGAAGAATAATACAATATCTAATTGATGACTCAGGGAACCTTTCTAGTTGATAACAAGTTGTTACCTTGCACCCTGACTTGAACTCCCTGATGTCCCTTTTATTTTTGACACCTAATATTTAATAGCAGGCTGTTCCACAGTAGGGACTTAGTATAAAGAAGATCTTTTGGCTACTGAAACAAAAACACAACAATGTAGTGGTAAGCACACCAGGTGCAATGCAGCGCAATCAGCGTTCAGAGGTCGCTTTAAGAGCCGAGCAAGAAACCAACAGAAGCCCAGAAACGGCCTAGTGTGACTCTCTCTCATTAGTGCAGGAGGGGGAGCGCCTGCAGGGAATCGGCACCTGTTTTCTGCAGACTCTCATGAGATATATACCTGCAGCCTGGCTTTGCATATATGTTGAAAATGACGATTTTTTTTTCCCGTCATTGGGGCCGTCTCAGTGGAGTAGCTGGCCTATTTGTTTTTTCACATTTCATTTCACATGATTAAAATTCTTGTCCTGGCACTTTCCTCCAATTTCCCCGCTAACTCACACCTTGAGGCAAGACAGCTCTGAGAGACCAGAAAGTGTGAAAGAGTTGTTTTGAAGAATGTTTGGCAGACAACGTGATGGCAGACTGACCTGGTGAACTCTCAACAGTGGCTGTTTGTGATCATTGAAAAAACCTAATGGATTTTCATCTTCTCCATCCGCGACTTCAGGATGGAGGAGATGGGACACCGCAGCCCCCTCAATCAGACGCATGCAGATCAGACTTCTGCAGTGTGAGAGCGTTTGTGATAGCATGTCTTTGTGCATATATTGCCTTCTGTCTTTCTTTCTCATTCTCTCTTGAGTTTCTGCTCACAAGGCTAAGAGAGTGAGGTCAGGCTGGGGTTTGTGCAGGATTTGACAGGCTGATGAAGCAGGGCTGCAAGAATTAGCGTGGAGATGGTTGGACAAGACTACATTACCCCCATTTTATCCGACACACAGTCTCTCTTAATGTTTTTGACATCAAACTGTATTAGAATTCAGAGATGGTGCAGTAGTGATGGAAAATGTAAATGATTATGAACTAAAAGCATTTTCAACCTTACATTTAAAGTCTAGTCAGTTGTCCAAAAACGATATTTCTGCCTTTGTAATATGATCCAGTATTACTCTCACAGTCTCACACTGATTTTGACAGTAACATGTATGTGTACATGTTTTACTAGGAGGGTTTCAGAAAGGCTATGAAGTTGGTTGGAGAGGAGTTCCTGGATCGTCTGGAGTACTACAAGTCGTCCTGGCTTCCGGCTCGTGCGGTGGTGGAGGAAGCTCTTAAGGGCAGGCATAAGGTACAAGACTATCAATCTAATGTGCATTTTAGTCTTACATTTTTTTTTGTCCCTCGTAAACATCATTACTTGGCACTTGGAAATCTGTTTTTCTGAAGCCGTCAAGATTGTTTGTCAATTGTTCATGTCACCATAACAGTGTATAGTGAGTAATTCATCAGCAGTAATTCCTTGTATCTGTTCAATTATATTGATATTTTTATTGTGTTATTAATGTATCGGTTATACAGCAAATATGAACCAAATAATTGTTGAATCTATTATTCAACCCTCACTCTGTGTTGCTTTGGAAGAGAAATAGTGAAATTATAGTTTAGTAAGTTTTTTGTTTTAGGCATTGGAAATACATTTTGGCATTGAAAAGCTATTATTATTGTAAAAACTTGGATTGGCTCTGAAAAAGATAAGATATCATACCATGCTCTTATACACATGTTATTTAATTTAGTTTTTTTTTCTTCTTCATTCTTTTCAATAACAATGTGGTGATTTGTTTTCAGTTTCCGCTTTTTTTTGTGAGTGAAAGTCAAAATGTCAGTTTTTACTCTCTGTCGCAGTTCTGGCAGGGAGGCGGGGGATTTGGGAGCAGCAGCATGATTTCCATATTCACTCCCTGTGTGTTTTTTCCAGAGGAACTTTTTAGTTTTTTAGTTTTCATGACAATGGCAAATTGAATATTCAATGACAAACACTAATGACGCTGTTCAGGCTCCATATTTTAGCTGCAGTTAAAATATATACTTTACTATTATGTATAATGGTGTTGAGAAATTTGATTATAAAGCTGTAAAGATTAAGCAGTTGTTTGTGTCTGTCCTTTATCTTGCACTTTAGTAACACACAATTATCTGCTTCTCTTCTCGTTTCCAGGTAGATCCCAGTGGGGAGGTGGTGGTGTTCTCCCAGGGCGGGTGTCCCTGGAAGGAGCATCTCTTTGCCCTGGAGAAGGACCTCCAGGTGGAAACACCCATCAAGTTTGTTCTTTACGAGGACCAGAATGGACAGTGGAGGGTCCAGTGTGTCCCCGCTGGGCTCAACACCTTCCAGAACAGGTGCGACTTGACCTAAAGTCTATTTTTAGTTTGATTTTCTTAAAGGTTATTTAAATGCTATTTCTGCTTCATGAAGTGTGCAGCTTGTGATCTCATGTAGGGAGGGAGAACATCGCTTGAGTTACCTTGCAGAACTCACTGGGATGTTGTGACACGGGCTCACGTGCAAGACATTTTTTCAGACAGGTTTTTTTTTTCTTTATTAACATTGGTGGAAAACACAGTGACAAGCACGGCTCCGGAGTCTCCCAGACGTGTTGAATTGAGTTGAGCTCTGGTGACAGAGACAAACCATGATGTACGATTTAACTTTCATGCTTATCGGACCGTTTGACAACTACTCACAGAGGGTTGACATGTCATCCGGTGAGAGACTAACTCCTGCTTGGATGGAAATACTTGTTTGTAGAATGGTCCTTTAGTTATTTTCACATAGCTCTCTAAGGAGCTAAAGGATGTAAACACTCCCAACACCTTAACAGAGACACCTGAGCCCTTTCTCCATGCCCGCCCCTTTCACTCAGGTGCTTCTTTTTTGTTTTCCCAAGGTTAATTACACCCTCTGCTCTGCATCGAGCAAGCCTGCAGATATACAGTACATGCAAGTTTGAAAATGTGGTGCTTTTATTTACAGCTACTTACTTTAAACATACTTCAGGATTTTTCATAGGTGAATTTAAATTAGATTCATGCTCTATTAAACAACAGTCTCTTAAATTGAATACACACCTGTCTATGATCCTCTCGTAATATGAATATGATTGATGATTTAGACCACTCAGAAGTTACACATCTGTATCACTGAGGATTTACGGTATAATATAATCTTTAAAAAAGAACATTGAACAATTGTAATTGTGATGCACCCAAAATTTGTTGAGATAATTCAGTCTGTACCAAAGTGGTAATCGACAGGCCGATATTAACATCCCTATAGCAACCTGGCTAGCATGGCTACTGTTGTATTGGACAGCTGTGGCCCATTCACTCATTCAGAACGCTGCGTGTCGAGTTCTTACCAAAACTGAGGAAGTGGAGCACACAACTCCAGTAGTCAGAGTTCTGTCCTGTCTACTGGCTTTAAGATACTATTACTTCTTTATAAAGCGCTTAATTTATTACGGACGAAAAAAGATGTGTTATCTGTTTCGGTGTCACAATTCTCCAGAAGTCTCAGTCCCTCTGAGACCGGTCTGCTTATCAAACATGGTGGAGCAGCATTTAGTTTCTGTGCACCAGATTACTGGAACAAACTACCTGAACATTTGAGTTCTGTATCATAACTAAATGCTACAACCCTTGTGATTACTTTTATTACATTTTTAGGCTGTTGCTTTTTGAAACTACACGATTTTCATTCTTTTTTCTGTTACGCTTGATATATTTTCCTGAAGTTAGCATGATACGCTAATTTTTCACTGTCTTTTAAATGTTTTAATACATTGTATGCCTTATACAATGCCTTGTACAAAAAAAGGGTCCTGCACATTTGTCTGGCCTTTCCTTGCTCAGTGCACCATTATGTATACTGCTGTTGTTGTGGAACATTTGTGCATCTTTTAACAATAATGAGGTCCCTCAAACCCTCAAGTCTGGTCTCATCCAATGTTCATTAAAACACATTAGTATTCTTGTCTTGTCATTCTGTACATAATGACAATGATAAGACCCTCTGTGTGAATTTGTCAGATGATTAACACCTTGTGTTCGTTACCTCTGGAGGGGAATTGTTTACCTGAGGGTGGTTCGTGCTTCGACCTGCAATGCCGCTCTAATAACGTCATCAGCATCCCCCCTGGAGTCCTGTATTGGGTGTGTTGTTTGACTGCTGCGCTAAATCCCAGCATGCGGTACACACGATCAATGCATGGCCAAGGAAACATGCTCCAGGCTTCTCCTGCATTTTCTGCAGAGACACTTGTCTTTGTTGCTGCTTGGTTCTAGTGTTTTCTTGTCAATGCTTTACAGCGTCACGTTTAACTATATCTTCATAATCGGCAAAACACATTTTCAATTTAATCTGTCACCAGATACTCACTGATCATTAGCCTTATTCTACATTTGGTACAGGAAATCTCTCCAGCAGATGTCTGGGGTTTTGGTTCTTGTGCTCCAAGGTTTGATTACTTGTGCCGTTTGATATTGATCCCTTTTTAATTTTCAATATGGTGGCAGTGAGTCTTCACTATGTGCACTTAAGCACGAGCGACTAAGCTAAAAGAACATTGGTAGTGATTTGTGTTTAAAGCTGTAGAGCTGAACAGTGTTGCCCAGGGATGGGCTCTGATAGACCGTCCAGTTTCCTGGTCTGTGAAAATACCCGTATTTAAACTCTTAACAAATCTCACCTTTTATCGCTCCTCACTATTTTTTATTGGTAAACAGTAAAACAAATAGGTAGCGTGTCATTTTTATCCAATTGTTGCTGGTTAAGAAAACACATCCCTGGTGGCACATTAGATCAGCTGTAGCTAATTAACGTTAACATGCTAACATGAAGGGGCTGGATGCTGTCTGGTTAATGTGCTCTATGCAGCTGGATTCTTTATTTAGCTAAACACCACTGTACGGCCATGAGTGGACTGTGTGTTGTTGTAGTTTGACAGGCTTTAGAGGGGTGACTCTCTTCTTGGATACATTTAATTAATATTTCTTATACTACGACGCATATCATCATTTCAAGTTGTAGCTAGTCTGGTTGTGACCATGAATTCAGCTGCGACTAGAACTGTAGCGCCTCGGCCTTCTCGGCCAACAAAAGGTCATTAGACATTTTTGAGTTGTAGTCATTTTAGCCTTTAGTTACATGCATATGTTAAAAAATACATCTGATAACATTCGATAAGGGATTCGAAAGGATTCGGATTTAATAAGTGGATTCCATTTGAATTCAATAAAATGCCATCAAACCCTATCCTTGATATTGTCAGCACAGAGTTAGCAAATATGTAGCTCTGTGAAAATGAATGCTGATTACTTGAGGAAATAAGGAAGGAGTGTACTGCTAATGCAAACTGAAATACTTATTATTTCTGCCTGTGGATCAACTAATGAGGTGTGTGTGTGTGTGTGTGTGTGAGACCACCTTGGGTCGCTCTGACATCAAACTGTCTTCTCACTCCACACATGATTAT
>JAVQJD010082567.1:0-12777 GCA_036023655.1 Nannoperca australis | reverse complement strand
TGATATCGAGAAATCCTACCAGTGGCTGGAAAAAGCTGGACTGAAAGACAGCACAGAGGGACTAATCGTGGCAGCACAGGAACAGGCTCTGAACACATGATCAATAGAGGCTGGGATCTACCAAACCAGGCAGGACGCCAGGTGCAGACTGTGCAAAGGTGCCCCTGAGACAATCCAGCACATAACAACGGGGTGTAAGATGCTAGCAGGCAGGGCGTACATGGAATGCCATAACCAAGTAGCTGGCATAGTGTACAGAAACATCTGTGCCGAGTATGAACTGGAAGTCCGACGGTCAAGATGGGACACACCTCCGAAGGTGGTGGAGAATGACCAAGCTAAGATCCTGTGGGACTTCCAGATACAGACTGACAAACTGGTGATGGCGAATCAACCGGACATAGTAGTGATGGACAAACAACAGAAGAAGGCAGTAGTAATAGATGTAGCAATCCCAAGCAACGGCAACATCAGGAAGAAGGAACACAAAAACCTTGAGAAATACCAAGGGCTGAAAGAGGAGCTAGAAAAGATGTGGAAAGTGAAGGCAACAGTGGCCCCCGTGGTAATCCGAACACTCGGGGCTGTGACCCCCAAACTGGGAAAGATTCCAGGAACAACATCCGAGATCTCTGTCCAGAAGAGTGCAGTACTAGGAACAGCTAAGATACTGCGCAGGACCCTCAAGCTCCCAGGTCCCTGGTAGAGGACCCTAGCTCAGAGGAACAGACCGCCCGCAGGGGCGAGAGGGGAATTGATTTATTTATATATATATATATATATATATATATATGTGTGAGAGTGGCCCATATATATATTTTAATTTAGAGGTAAGTGGTGGGAGGATCGGTAGACTAGATAAGTCGGGGGTACCCTGTACATGTACATCATGCAGTACTCCCTTGTTAGAAACACCAGCTAGAAGACTGCTGCCACCCGTGTAAAGTTTTCACTGTTATACTTTAGATAGAAAGTTAGGTTGTGTTTATGGTTTTGGTTTAGAAAATTCTAGCTTAGCCTGGTTTGGTTGTGTTAATTTAACTTCTTTTGGCAGAGTCTACCAGTCCCATCCTCCCCCATTTCATATTATTTGTATTTGTATTGCATACTAATAAATTATTGTAAAATTGATCACCCCTAGGACTCAGTGACTGTTTTGTTTATATTGTTGCCAGCACTTTCCTGTCAATTACGGAAAGCGGACGTAACACACACACACACACACACACATACCTATATACATATATAACAACCTAACAGCTGAAGTAGTGACAAATATTACTTTTACACCCTTCTCACTGTTCAGATCTACGTGTAAGGATTGCCCCCTCTTCCCATTGTTATGTGTTAGAAACTCTCTTTATCTGGGATCTCAGTTGGTGACTCATAACATTGAATATTGCTTTACATGGATGATGTCCTTTTATTTTATTTTTCAAACCTTGATTATTGTGTGCCATCTCTGTTAGATTTGATTAAGAGTTTGGATGAATTCTCAGGCTAAATATAAATATAAATGTTATGATCGCTAGTGTGGACCCAAGCACAGACAGAGGAGTGGTGAAAACAGAGTTACACACATACAATCCTGAGTTCCAATGCGAGAGTGGACAGTCGGGCAGGCTGGGAGGCAGAGAGTGGTCCGGAGAAAACAGCTGGAAACGAAGACATTGGCGACGATTGATTGAAGAGCAGGAGTATATATGCAGCCGATTGATGAGAGGCAGGTGGGAGCAATCAGGTAGGGAAGCAGGTGCGTGGAAGGGAGCTCAGCCGTGTCCCCATAACCCAGCCCAGGGATAACAGGGAAGGAAGAACACACAAAGACAACACACACACCAGAAACATTAAATATGAATAAATGATCAATACTATATCTAAATGAACAAGATTGAGACATTCTCAGCTCAAGGGTTACCCTTTAGCACCTACCTTTCCTATTCTGAACCAGAAAAACGGAGGAATAAACAAACAAAATACTATGTGTAACTGGCATGAAGCCCAAAAATATATAAGGGGACGAATGTAATGTGATCCAAAGTTTTTGGAAACAGGTTGTTGACGTGATTAACCACATAACAAAACTTAGGGTCCCTTGTTTACCAAAGTTGTGCATCTTGGGTATTTATCCAAATTATTTCATTACTCAGAAGAGTGAATGTGTGCTTAAAGAGTTGTGCTTCTTACAACCTAACAGAGCAATAGCTCAGATAGCTAGGGTGGGAAAATGTGAACAAACCAAGTAAGAATCAATTTATTAAGGACCTTTCAACATTGTCACTATGGAAAAACTAGCATACATTACTAAAGGAAAGCTGGGTGATTTTGAAAATATCTGGTAAAGCTTCATAGAGTTTTTGAAACTAAATATTAACTTATATATCGTCGCTGTTTTTTATTTTTTTCCATAAATCAATGCTGTTGATCACTCTTGATGTCTGTGAGTCTTACAAAATGTAACCAATAAAAAGTATTAAAATGAGGCTGTGACTAAATCTCGTAACTCCACTGGATCCTCAAACTGTCGACAAAACCTCGTATCCCCACCCGACTCCATCCACTTGATCAAGCCGCACACAGCGGAGCTGAAGGTAGGCGATTTCTGACTTCGTTCATAAATAGCTCAATAAAACGTTATGCTATGCTAGCGATGTGACTCAGCACTTTGATCAGATTATTCTAACATTTCTCTAGCTAGCTAGATCAATCCCTACTTTATCGGAAGTAATACTTATTTGAAAAGTTTTTTAAAACGCTGTCCTTTATTGAAACGACAATGATAAAGGAAGTATAGAAGCTAGCTTGCTGAGGAGTCTAGATATGTCAAGAAATGATCAGATTAATCCTTCACTTGATCACAGTACTTTGAATTGCATCCGTGTATGGAGAGATCCGCTGGAGAGATTATGTCTCTCGGCTGGCCTGGGAGCGCCTCGGTGTTCCCCCGGAAGAGCTGGTGGAAGTGGCTGGGGAGAGGGAGGTGTGGGCCTCTTTGCTCAAGCTGCTGCCCCCGCGACCCGACCCGGATAAGTGGTAGAGAATGGATGAATGGTATTAAATGGCAGGGAAACCTTAGCGTATGGCTACAATAAGCTCTTTAAGTTGATAACATGTGATGCACTTAGCTACTGCTTCAGATGCGGCCGTTCTAACCAATGGCGGACAAAACACGTATGTCCACATTCACTGTTCAAAAACCTCATTACTCCATCTGTGCTTAATTTTAATGAAGTATTAATAATATAATGACACATGCAAGTATATGACCCTATATGAGGACACAATACCAACTTTGATGACGCTGGGTTAAACTCTTTAAAAAATATAGGGTTTTCTTTCATTTCCTGAAAAGTTTGGTTTTTGGAGATACAAGGTTTCCGCCCGACAGCGACGATATATATATAACAATATAACTTATTGATCAATGATGTTTAATCATTTTTTGATGTGTAATCATTTTTTGTTTAATTTACTTGTCTCTTCATTGGATGTTATATTATTTGCTGCCAATACTGACCATGTTATCAATATGTAATTGTTTGTTATCAAAAAAATAAATATTGTAAAAAAAATAAAATAGAAAAGATAGGTGTCTAAAAATACACACCTGCAGGGGGATGGATATAGGTAATTCATTATTTGAAACACACATTTGATATCTTTATATTTGTTTTCAATCACTATTAGAGATTGTGAATTTTAAACAGACACTGATGGGGTGTGTGTGTGTGTGCACGCTTGTGTGTCTGTATAATGTGACTGTTATGGATTGTTTTCCATATTGATTTCTGTAGGAAAATGTCCACAGCAGATTGATCTGTGTTTATTTGATGTAGAAGACTGATGGCCTTTACCACACAGGGCTAACACACACACACACACACACACAGACAGACAGATGGACCGATGGACCAGATAGGTTATTGAGGACACAGGCAGAAAATGACTTTCAGAACAGAGAGATCAGACTCTGAATACAGATTCTTGGAGACATGGAGAACTATAAAATCAGACTAATGAGAAGAAGCACGGCTAGTATTAGAGGGCAGCAAGAGTGCATCTGTCAGCATCTGCATATCCACCCATGTGTCTGTGCTTCATTGGAAAAAAAGAGTCAAAATGTTACTTTGGATTCCTTGTAGTGGGGTTGTATGAGGTACTTCTCCATAATCAGTGTACCAGCTCAGAGCTTAAGTTATTACTGCTGTCGATGGAGGCTGCAGCAAAACGTATTTTAGCCAACTATACAAAGCTATATTTACAATATATATGATAATAAATAGTTTCATAGTCTTTTGGGTTAGATACCTGGAAAGTGCTTGAATGTTTCTCTTTAAAAACTGTATAAACGCTTTATATTGCTGTCAGACAGTCCTTTCTTTCGGCACTACATTTCCTCACCCGTAGAACTTCCGTGCTTCCATGCTGTACTTCTGCCGGCTTGGGGGCTTGTCGACCGCCATTCACTGAAGGTTGTGATGGAAATTAGGAAGCTGGTTGACTCGTGCGTGAAGAAGTTTCAGGAGACTTGGATGTATTACGCAGAAGCATTTATAAAGCTCAGTCGAGGAGAATAGAGAACAACAGTAAACACTGTGTATTGCCACCCGATTATGTAGGTTTCTTCCTGCAGAGGATTATTTCACTCTGAGGCTAGAGATGTGGGAAGTTTATATTGGGTGTTGGATTCTAAACAAACTATGCTTACTTAAGTTAACATAAATCATGATGAATGTTACTACAAGCTTAGTGCTGTCTATCGCTAACGACCTTGGTCTACTGGGACAGCCTTATCAGGACAGCTGCACCCTGACCAGTTCTGTTCAGAGACAGAGAGCTAAACTACTGCTCTGAAAGAGACTGTATATCACCTCATACTTTTAGGTTTACAAATGTCCCAAATGTGACCTGGGGACCCTGTGTCCTATTACATTTTAAAAGTTTTAAGTTTGTCCGAAGTGCTTATAAGTGTGCTATTAAGTCCAATTAAGATTGGACCACAATCAATTCAAAAGTAATTTGATTGTAAAATTGTAGCTGCAGCTTTTGGAAGCGCCCCGATGTAACATTGGTCACAGTCGTCATTCGACTTTAGTCCTTGTTGTTAAAAGTGAAAAGACAATTTGGGTGAAAATCCACTGAGAGCAGACTATAACCATCACACAAAAGCTAACGCAGGACAAATGAATCACCTTCTGCATGCAGACGGTCCTTAATGGGCCATTTTGGCCCAGAAATAGCTTGTTTGTATCATCTTCACCACTCATTATCACAGCATCATCTTCCTTCTCTCTACAACCATGATGCTCAACCAACAATAACATTCATTGTTATGGTCATTGTTAATTATTTATTAGAAAATGCTGACATGTATGGAGAGAATTTTGTTTCTTTTTAAAGCAGTCAAAAAATGGTTTGAGAGAGAAACATTCCACACTTTTGCTTGCAAACTCTAAAGTTTTGCTTGCAAACCCTAAAGCTTTGCTTGCGAATCTAAAAGTTTTGCTTACGAATCTAAAAGTTTTTCTTGCGAACCCTAAAGTTTTGCTTGCGAACTTTTTTCTAAAAGTTCGCAAGCAATAATGGAAAATAAGTGATATTTTGTGCAGAATAATAGCAGCGTACCTGGACAAGCAGCTAAGATGACAAAATAATACGTATTTGTTCAGCCCATTACAACAGCACAGCTCGTTGAACAAAATCAATCTAGCTCCAACACAACATTACTGCTAAGTAAGGAAGTTATGTGTAAAGAAACTTACATTCGTATTGACTTTCTCCGCTCTCCTCCGGTGGACTTCAAAACAGCCTCTCTCGTTAACCAACGGCATGTTGCCAAGCTGTCACTCACATCACAACTGGCCAATAGAAACGTCTTTCATCGTAGGTATAAAGTGGATCCGGAAGCACAACTTTTAGATTCGCAAGCAAAAGTTTTAGATTTGTAAGCAAAACTTTAGGGTTTGAAAGCAAAAGTGTGGAAAGTTTCTCTATCAAACAATTTTTTGACTGCTTTAAAAAGAAACAAAAATCGCTCCATAGACTTATAAAGAGGAATGAAGCTTGACACATCTAACTTTTATGAACAACATGTCTTTTTATTACTTGGATAAAAGTTTTAAACTACTGTATTATCTTTTAGAAAAGGTTGCACTTGAGGAAAGTATATTGGTGAAAGTTGTAAGAAGGATTCTTCTGCTGTGATATTTCTGCTACCTGTGCTTTTGCCTTTTTGCTTATTGTCTTGTCTAAAAGTTCTCACTTGCATCCAAAGTGAGATCCACCTCTTGTGCTCCTGAGGTTTTTATGGCTCAATTAGGGTATAAATCACAGAGAAAAACGTAAGATCATGCTCCTGAAATACAAGTATTTTATTCCCAAGTTTTCAAACCACTTAACCTTTTCTGCACAGGATAAAGTTTAAGATTGTACGGTCGCTGTCAAAGAGCATCTTAGCATCTGGTGAATGTGAGAACAAGTTTCTACATGACTCGTTTGTCGTCCGTTGTTTTTGACACGTGTGAGTGTCAAATGCCTAATGTTCATGACAAACTGGAAATGGAGCTACTGTATGAGGGGTTTCCCTGTTAAGAACTTAGAGCTTGTGGTGTAGAGATGTGTAATTTAGAGCTGTCATGGAAAGATTTACCTTTTGTCTTCTCCTCTCCTCTCCATATGATAGTTACTGAATATCTTTGGATTTTGGACAAAACAAGCATTTGAATGGTTGTATCAGGCATTTTAAACAGTTTTCAAATATTATATAAAGAAAATGATTGATTAATCAGTTGCAGCACAAGTGTAATAGATGCAACCAGATTACCTGTCTTTCTCTACTCCAGCACCTTAAAATACTGAAACACTAAAGACACATTTACCTGTGTGGTTTCTATATTTTTTCAGATGTTCACAAAATGCCTCTAGAATGCAAATGTTTAGCATAAAAGTAGATCAGATCCATTTTAAGAAGCTTGGTTTACATTTGCATGATGTCTCAGCTGAATTGTGCACTGAGGAGAACCACAGTTGGTGCGTCACAGCTCCATAATAATTTCTTTACAACACTTACAGTTACCATCTGTAGTCCTCTGAAGGTAGACGTAATTTGTTGATGTCAAAAATGTGTGTGTAGTGTGTGTGGTCCTGCAACATTTAGTCACAGGTCACACAGTCACATTTTCCTCTTGTGTATTAGTCACATTTTTTTTATTTTGTTATACACAAATCCATGAAAATAACAAATGTGATATGAATTTGAAGATCACAGGGTGTTCAGTGTCACTTTAATGTTCAGATTCAAACTAAAACTATGCCTCAGTGTTTCCTTTAGACTGCTCTCTAAAAGGTTTTGAAAAGCTTTTGGATATCTGACAAAACATGATATAGCCATAAGGCAGTGCTTTGTCAGCCTGGTACACAGGGCAGTGACTGCCATCAGCAACCAGCTAGCAGCTATTCAGTCTGCCTGGCTTGAGGTGCAAACCAACACTGTGCAAAAACTCCCCTGTCATGTGCTTTTGTGAGGCATCTGCTATGCAGTGATAAGGACTGGGCTGTGTGTTACTTTTTGCAACACAGCACAGAGTTTTGGAGCTAATTATATACCTCACTGTATTGTTGTAGGAATTAATGTTGGATCAAATTTTCCCTCAACCAGATACGCTCTGTGGCGGAGCCATGACTCATGATAGTGTGAGCGCAGAGCAGGATGTAAAACAAGGCTTTTTTCAAAGTATTGTGCAAAATGTAAGAGCATCTGCTACGCTCTGATTACAGAGCTGAAACAAGCAACTAAACCTTCAGATTTCTATACTGAGAGCTCGCTTTGCCAGTGCCTCTTGGACTCGCCGGACTTCTCAGCTGCGGCTCTACGAGCTGAAATACTGAAGAACATTTACTGTTGGTTGTAGGGTTTATTTTGGGTGGTGTACTGAAACAGCTAGCCATACCTTGCCTGTAGCTGCACACAGCTTCAACATAAAACTATACCTTTTCTGTGTTGTAAACACGATAGAGGCATCATGCTCTCTTTTGTCTGTTTGAGGAGGATGCAGATGTTGAAACAAAAAAATCTGTACATACTTGGTATTTGTTTATACTTTTGTACTTATTTGGAAGAAAATTCAATTCCAACAGCCATACAGGCGTTTTACCAACTGGCGGCCGGCGTTGTAGGCCATTAGCTAATTCTATCTGTGTTCTGAGCGCTCACTACATGACTCACTGATTTTGTACTTTACTCTATGTCTTGATTTGAATCGCTGAGTAACCTACTCAGAGTTGCTTACAGAGTTTACAGAAGTAGCTGTTGCTGTGATTTTAGTTTGGTTGTCTGCCATCACTACAACTGGACCCATGAAAGAGAGACAGCCAGCGCTAGCTAGTCCCCTACTTTGTGTAATGTTAGACCAACCAAACATGGGGTGTGTGAGAGCTGCAGATAACTCAGCAGGCATTCAAAGACATGAATAGAAAATATCCTCTAGTGGGAACTTTAGCAAACTAGGCTAACTAGCTACAACTTCCCATTCTAGTTGAGTTTTCTAGCATCCACTTTCCAAGTGGTATACAAACTGAACAGCAGGATGGGGCCTCCCAAATCTGTCCATGTTGGACATTAGTGCAAAATGAGTCGTGCATGATGAGTCACCCTATATGTGGGTTACTCTACAGGTGCACCTAATGATCTAGGGCTCGACTGAAAACACATGAAGCTAATTACCAGCAGTCCGAGTGTGAGGGACCGCTCAGATAGGCACAGGACGCAGAAGTATCACACTGTGAATGTGGCCCTCACACCGAGTCATTACAAACACATTAGAAAAATATGATTCCATACCAGTGATACATATATATATATATATATATATACATACACACACACACACACACACATACCCACTGGTATAAAAAAAACTATAAAATAAAGTCACAGAAAACAGGTCAATAAAAAGACAGCACAGAAGTGATGACATGCTCTTCTCAGTAATGCAACAGCAGTTACAGCACATCTCCTAACAACGCTGGCTCTCAGATGTCAAATATGTTCAAAAACTCTTCTCTCCTCTTTTGAAAAAATAAATAAATATTCACAGAAGCTACAGTATCGTTATAGTTTCTTACATATAAGTGAGGTGAATTCAAATTTCACTGTAACATGGTTAGTGCACAAGATAAAATCTTATTCGGGGGGACAGACTCAAAGCCATTATGATATTTCTGGTGTTTGACTCGTTTGTTTATCACTGGCAGCCCTTTTTCACAAGAGGCTTGGTAAGCCTTATTACTGGCCTTTAGCTTGTTTCTTCACCCTTAACGGGTGCTGTGAAAGGTGCAACACATTTAGCCAGCTGGTTTTGCAAATGGAGACAGCCTGAGGCTATTTTTCTTCATTTCCTCATAAATTAGCATCCCAGTTCATACTTGCATCTGGGCTGTAAGGTTTCATATGACTGAGGTTAATGACACCTATGATAATAAAATGCATTTTATTTTGTGTCAAA
This sequence comes from Nannoperca australis, assembly GCA_036023655.1. Classification (NCBI taxonomy): domain Eukaryota; kingdom Metazoa; phylum Chordata; class Actinopteri; order Centrarchiformes; family Percichthyidae; genus Nannoperca; species Nannoperca australis. Next base: position 3,274 of record JAVQJD010082567.1, on the reverse strand, counting down.
TTCCGTTTTATTTTCCCACTGTCTTTATTTTTCATTTTTGACTTCAGGTGTTTTTTACATTGTGTTTTATCCCTGCTTTGTATTCTTCAGGTGGATTTTCGACCGCAGACAGCTCTTACTATACTATATTTATTGTTTGTATTTTACAGTCAATAATGTGTTGACTACAAAACAGTAAAATATCTGTATTACGCTTTATAGTAAGTGCAGAGTTTCTCAAGTTTATACATCTTGTAATTTATGTTTTATTGTATTTTTCCAATCCTTATCAACATTCTTCTCCAACAAATCAGCAGTCCATGGTTATACAGGCACTGACATATCCATCGACATTGGGGCTTTGTGGTAAAGTTGTTGTCAATCAAGTGTCATCAAGGCAAAGCAGAGCTGAGATTTTTTCCAGCCAATCACTGCACCTCCTGATTTATTGATGTGGGCGCCCTCAGTCACAAAATCAGAACAAGTAAAAGAAGTGTGTATCCAGTGAAATGAAAACCTGTCTGTTGTTGTGCTTTTACAGACTTAAGAAACTGTCCATTGCACACATGCAATATACCAATACTGTCACTCAACATAAACATTCAACATAAACTGTACCTACTGTGAAAAGCCATTTTTTCTGTTAAATTTTTTATTTCAACAGACTTTTTGGATTCTGTTTGCGAACCTTCAGTCCGTGACTCTGTCTTTGATTTCCACAGCTCTTAATTTACAGGATGCCATTTTTATTTCTATGCGAAAGTGATACAGAGGGAAGGGTAGAAAATGAGATATAAAAAACACAGATGAGATAAAAACAATCCTCAAAGGCCTCATTAAAAAGTATTTCCAATAAAGGCAAGGGCAAACAACAAATGGCAATGACTGAACTGAAAACCAAGTGTGAACCGGGACGTGTTTTTATTTTTTTCTTCATAAGCTGTAAAATAGCTGACAGAATAATGCAAGCCAAATAGATGTTTTTTAAAAATAGTGCTGATATAGATGCTGTATGTAAAGTGATTATTATCTCATTTCAGACCAATGTAGTAGGGAATGGCCGACAAAGAAGAGAAAGACCTTCGATAAGATAAACATCAATGTATATATGTTGTTAGTGTCTGCGTGACAGATTTTTTTTTTTCGGTTGAATTTTACGACTCTTGGGTTTGACAACAACTTGTATCACATTTCAAGCTGGTTTTATCCCTTCGCCACAGGCAGCTCTGAAGTTTCACCCGCAGGTCATTTCTTCTCCTCTGAACAGAAATGAAGAAATCTTGATTGATATCATTGTCCAGGCCTTCAGCTACCTTGCAGATTTGAGAATGGATAGCCAACCAGATATCAAACCTTAAGAGCTTGACCATTATATGTTATATATGACCTACCCCATGAGCTCATTTCAATTCTCTCAGCATTTGTCTCTTTCTCTCATTTCACTTTCTTGTCAGTGTTTCTTCTACTGCCTCTGCTGCTTTTAAACCATAACATCGACTCACACATCTCAGTCATTTGTGTTACAAAGATGTCTTTTTCCAGCTTTGATTTCCCAGAAATGCACCACTGTCCACTCTGCCTTTTATTCTTTATCGAAACAATTTTCAAACAAAGGGTTTCATATGTCTTGAGGGTTTTATGTCAACTGAAATCCTAGTTTTGCCGCAGGAGAGACTGAAAGCTCCAGTTTTATCCTTTGATAGAGATGTTTTCTTATGGGGGATGGGCAGTCTTTCCTGATACCTGTGTCAAAGGCAACCTACAAGCAAGACAGTGCAGATTTGTTAAAGCAATAAATATTTAATTTATATATTTAAGACTAAGCTAATGTCTCCACCAAGATCAATAAAAAGTCATCAGATTTTAGTTTGGAAACTGATGTTCACAGTTCTACCGCTAACACTTTGAGGTCCTTCATCCAACTTAAGATTGTAAGCATTACTGAATACATGCAACAGGTCAGTAATCAGATTTGCCACTAAAGTTCGATCTTATTTTAGAAGCATGCCTTACTTATTTTACAGTAACTTTAAGTAATGACAGAAAGCTGCCTCCTGATTTGTCTGATTTGTCACTCAAAGAGTGATGTTTATATCCCATACTTTGCTTAAGGTTTCGGGAAAGACTGTGGTTTTGGTTAAATATTAATAAAGTAAATACACTGCATTCTGCTTAAATCTGCTTAAAATGTTTAATAATTATTTTGTAATAAAATAACATTTTGCAACATGTTTATTAAAAAAAATCCCTAATGTTTCTTTCAAAACATATTGCTGTTGTAAATTAGTATTATATAAATGTGATTTCTAGGAGACAGAGTTGGTGTGTATGTCGGGGGTCTGGTGTGTGTCAGAATAATACATATGGTCAACTTTGAAGTAATGGGAACTGACACACTCAGCTATACCTTGCCTGTTTGAAGTCTTTAGCATGCACATGTGTACATTTAAAAAGCAGATTAGGAACCTGTTTACGCCTATACATGGGTAGAAGAAATATATCCGGGGAAGGCTTCTCTAAACCTCTAAACTGATTATAGAAGCAGGGTTTCTCGTATACATGACATTTCAGAAATCATGTTACAGCAGAAAGCTGACTGTAATCTGGTTTCTTTAGGGCTGAATGTAAACACACCAAGTTAGAGCAGCTCAGTGATTGCACCGGGCTGGACCATGTAACAACAGAAAACCTATGAATGGTACATTTGTGCACGCTGTGTGCTGTTTGTCAGATCTTCCATCAGGGGAGAGTCACATCCAAAGCCTCAGCACAAACCCCGAGAGATGATCAGCCTTTTGAATAGAGACTTTCACAATAGCTCTGGTTTTAAAGTGACCTGTGCCTTATTTCCCTCAAAGCTCCCAGAGTGAAAAATCAAGGAGTTCTCCACCTGAATAATTGATATATATGCCCCATACCAGCCATCCACAGAGGCCATGATCAAAACATAAAAACATAAAATACTGGATGTCTATGTCTGCCATCCAAATCCATGTAGACTTCATTAATACAGAGCAAAGACATCTGTTTCTACATGCAGCAGGATATAAAAAGACAAACTGCACAGTGGTTTAAATATTCTGTTACTACTTGTCAGTGAAATATTAAACACTGTATGTCAGAAACCTTCACACATCTAAAGAAAGAAATCTCTTTTTGGAGTGGTGCCATTGTAAGTTAACATTTTTGTACAGCTGGGAGAGAATAATTTACATTGCTAGAAAACTATAAAAGACCTTGACTTATTGGTCTTATATATATATATATATATATATATATATATATATATATATAT
>JAVQJD010082566.1:0-22053 GCA_036023655.1 Nannoperca australis | reverse complement strand
TGTTTGTTTGTGTTTTCTCTTGCTTAGATCCTCCTTTACTGATCCTGGTGATTAGCTGACAGTGACAATAGTCACAATAGTCGTGTTGCATTGTTACCGTGTGACCTCTGATGCACCATTTTAGACACTTTGTACTTCTGGGCTGTTAGCGTAGGACAGTGTATACTGTTGTAGCTGAGAGAATACAATCTGAGCTGCTAAAACCTTTGGACAAATAAGTGCAGGTAATATTTCCATTGTGACTATAAAGGTCATTAATGCAACAACAGTTCTGACCACGCATTATCTTCAATTATGTAAAATAATTTAACTTCATTAATTGATTACAAGTATTAGAGTGGACCTTTTCATTCATCTTTGGACAACCAATCAGCTCTTTCTGATTTCTTCTTGTTTCCGGTGGAAGCAGCGTGCTATTTGAGACTTTCTGAACGAACGTGGGCCACAACACATCCTGTAGAAGGCAACAACAGGTGCATCTTGCATCATGCATTTCACCTCTGAAAAGAAAGTGTCCACCCTGCGAATTCATGGTGACAAATGACTACCACTCTGATGCAACACTGGTCAGGGATTGAGTTGCTTTGGTTTAGTGACAGTAAACACGATATGCCCAAGTAAAATCATTAAATAAACAGATTAAAAGAGTACAGGCTGACAACACTAATGACCCTGTAATGTCTCTTTGGATTCCCCCACCAAGAGATAAACAAAGGGTATGTGTGCGTGCTGAAAGCAACCTTGGATTTTTGACCTTAGGTGAGCCACCACGTGTGCGTAATAACCCTGATTGGTACATAATATTGGTCATCAATTCTGCTGTTATTCTTTTTTGCATACAATGATAATGAACAATTACCCAACAGCCACTGTTAAGAGTAATCTGACCTCCACAGTGACTGAGCACTTGAACTTGTAATCACTCGTCACTGTAGATCAGACTTAATAGCAGGGTCCTCATGATGCAACACTGGGCTTTGATTGTGACATCGCCGAGTTTGTGTGCTCCCCACCTTCATACATGCTTTGTCACTGTAACAAGGCGTACAATTTCCCTTCTGGGATCAATAAAGTATTTCTGATTCTGATTCTGATTCATATTAAAAGGTATCATGACAATGCATAATAAATGGGTGCAGAATAACAGATTCACGATGACAAGCAGAAAAGATGGATAGGAGCCGTCTGGGTGAACCAGTGGTCTGAGTCACACATTTTAAACTACAATATCTCAGCTCCAACATGTGAATCACATTCGGGATTAACCTTTTAGTGGCCAAAAAACTAGACTACAGATCAGAAACTATAGCTGCTGGTCCTAGTTTCAGACCTTCAGTCTTCTAAAATAAATAAAATGGTCCTGCTTTGGATCTAAAACCATGGTAAACCAGTCCTTCTTTAATTAAACCCATCTGTTTCCTACAAAGGTAGAACATGTTCACAATCAGAGCTTTTGATTATATTACTCAACAGAGCCTGAAGGGTAAGAGTGCTTTTTGAGTTAAGCATAATCAAGTTATGTTGAGATATAATATCTCCAGCCTCTGCTCTTCTCTCCACTGTCCAGTTTATTTAGTTGCAAATGTATTTCCAGGTTAATCTGGTTGTTTCACCAGGGAAGCACATGTTCTGATGTTCTTGTGATAGCTCAAATGAATACAACTTATTAGATTCATTATACCAGTGTTGGTTTATACCAAACTCTAATAATGGTTTCTCTGAAACATTTATTGGTTGTCTGATATACTTATGCCTATAATTAAATACGTCACACACAAAGAGAGCAGGAGTTATATAAGACATCATAAAACATAGCCATCACATCTTTTGGATGTCAGTTTACAAAACAAAGTCAGATATCTGAACTTTTATTATGCATTGTAAGTCTTTGTTTATGGTCTAAATGTTGGTTTAAAATGAGCTTTTAAACCACATACAAACCTGTCAGCGCCACAGACACTGGACTGTTGGACACAATGACAGCTATAGTCGCAAATAAAAAAAAACACGGACATGAGGTGGGAGGATGGTCAGCCTGAAGAGCATCAGGTGTCAAACATTCAGGCCACATTCTCATATCCGAGCAGGAATGATCACAATGTTTGACTGTTTCTAGCTTGTACATCTGACACACGCGCACACTTTTGATGGGGTAATTATTAAGGTTAAAGGTGCTGATTGAACAAAGCTCTCTGTAACATTTTGACAGCACATGATCACTGTCTGGTTGCCGTTCTGCAATGTACTCCTGGTTACAGTAAGTCCCAACCCCTCGATAGGCTGAATGGTATGGTCCACCTCTCCGTGACGTCAGAGCGTCTGACTTCATAGCATAAATAGTGAAGCGCTGCGCCATGAGGATCAATACTTCAAGAGACTCTGAGTGTGCTTTGAGAGAGCCGGGAAAACGCAGCAGCGCGGGTAGTGAGAAGAAATATACAGCGTTAGCTTGACATTCACGTCGTAACATTTTTACATTACGTACCAGTAGCCGCCACCAACGATGATGAACGGACAGATGAATGGTTTCCATAACTCCGTCATTGACGAGGATTGTTTCTTGTTCACCTCAGAGTCCGTCGGAGAAGGACACCCCGGTAAGACCTGACGCAACAACCTTTTATGCATTTGTCTGATGAAGTTAGCTAAATTTGATTGCGACTACGACGTTGTTTGCCCCTCGTACTGTCTATTTTTACTTTCACTTAATACGAAACAGGAATAGGCATCACTGAAATGAAAGCGTTACGGCCTTTTCCGCTACTTGAATGTAGCTGGGCCGGTTTCAAGAACACGCGCTACTAGCTAACGTTAGCTAGCTAACGTTAATCTTTGCTGAATAGTGATGCTGTCGCATGTCTGGTCCACCGACAGCAAATATTACGTTGACAGTGTTTCTATCACATTCACTGTAAACGTCACTTGAACGCGCTGCTCATTTTAATGTCATTGTGTTAATTGATCAACGTTTTCCTGAGCGTGCAGATTCAGAATTATCCAGGGCTATCTCTGTGACACGCGGCACAATGACTGACTGCAACGTTATCCCTTCGCCCATACAGTGTTTTATTGTGTCCTCGGCAGATGTACAATAATCTACTTCAATCTTTAGAGATTCATCACGCTTGCCTTCCGGTAACCGGTTAAATGAGCGCGGTGCCTTCCCTCCCCATGTGCACATGCTGAAATGGCGACTGTTAATACGCTTAGAGCCACTCCCACTGAGCCGGGCAGGTGGTGCTAACGTGCCTCAGTTGACATCCAGGCCCGGTTGATTTTGCTACAGTCTGTTTCTGGTTTTTAGTTGCATTGTTGTTTGTGTTTTGTTTCACAGACAAGATCTGTGATCAGATCAGTGATGCAGTTCTAGACGCCCATCTCAAGCAGGATCCTGATGCCAAAGTTGCATGTGGTGAGAAATATATATAATATTTTTTTTTAATGTTTTTTTGCTTCAATCAGATGTTTAAATTGACTTACTGATTTTCTTGTATCTTGCAGAGACTGTTGCCAAGACTGGGATGATCCTGTTGGCTGGTGAGGTGACGTCACACGCCACAGTGGACTACCAGAAAGTTGTTCGCGACACCATCCGCCAAATTGGATACGACGACTCCTGCAAAGGTGTGGCACATTGTTTCTCTGGTTTGTGTTGTTTCATTGAGGTAAGACTGGTGTCTTGAGCAGCTGCTGTCTCCTGCACAGGATTTGACTATAAGACCTGCAATGTTCTTGTGGCCTTGGAGCAGCAGTCTCCTGACATCGCTCAGGGTGTTCACATTGACCGCAATGAAGAGGACATTGGCGCAGGGGACCAGGTTGGTAGTTGTCAGCAGCACTGCAGCATCTGCCGTGTGTTCTGAAATCAAAGATTGGCACTAATTTTTTTGTTAAATGTCTCTTGCTCTGAAGGGCTTGATGTTTGGATATGCCACTGATGAGACCGAGGAGTGTATGCCTCTCACCATTGTCCTTGCCCACAAGTTGAATGCTAAAATGGCTGAGTTGCGTCGCAATGGTACCCTTCCATGGCTCCGGCCAGACTCAAAGACACAGGTAGTTGTCCTACATACTATTATTAACTTGTATAAATTCTATTTTTGTTGGTGGAATTTGGCTCATTTGTATTTTTTTATTAAATCTTTTTTTGTCTTTCTTCACTTTCTTTGCAGGTTACTGTCCAGTACCGCCAGGACCGTGGCGCCATGCTTCCAGTGCGTGTGCACACACTTGTCATCTCTGTTCAGCACGATGAGGATATTTGCCTGGAGGAGATGAGGGATGCCCTGAAGGAGAAAGTTGTAAAGGCTGTTGTCCCCTGCATCTATTTGGATGATGACACCATCTACCACCTGCAGCCCAGCGGGCGATTTGTTATCGGAGGCCCACAGGTAAATTTCCGAGGGTGTGACTTTCATAAGCCAATTAGCCTGTTGTGTTCCCAACCCGTGTAACCTGTGTTTCCATCACAGGGTGATGCTGGCCTGACAGGGCGCAAAATCATTGTTGACACTTATGGCGGCTGGGGAGCCCACGGCGGCGGTGCCTTCTCTGGAAAGGATTACACAAAGGTGGACCGCTCGGCTGCTTATGCTGCACGCTGGGTGGCCAAGTCTCTGGTGAAGGCTGAGCTCTGCAGGAGAGTGTTGGTCCAGGTGAGTGGTAATGTCAAAACAAACCTGTTGTCATTTTCGAGAGCAGGGCTGCAATAGGCTCCCACCTGCAGGTTTTCTGTGTTTTTCATGCTGGACAAAATGTGTGTTGCGTTAGGTGTCCTACGCTATTGGAGTTGCCCATCCCCTCTCAATTTCTATCTTCCACTACGGGACTTCCCACAAGAGCGAGAGAGAGCTGCTTGACATTGTGAAGATGAACTTTGATCTGCGTCCTGGAGTCATTGTCAGGTAATGTATAACATCTGAAGCCACCCGCAACTCACTGAAAGAGCAGCTCCTGGCTCCTTCACGATTCCTGTGTCTTAGTTTTGTCTTCAGCTGCCCTGCCCAGGATTTAAAGTTAATTTAATCCATAAATGTGTTAAACTCTGCAGGACCTATACCTTTTTTTTTTTTTGTTGCTGCTGGCATTTTGTTTGGCTTCTGATCAAAAGCTGAGTTTACCATATCTCTCTACTTAATTAAATTGGCAGTGTTGGGGGGGGGGGGGCAGAAGTCTCATTTGTTAGTGTAGTCTGTTATCTGGCCTAATGAAGCTCTGTAGCTCATAGTCGATAAGCATTATTTTTGTAAATTTGGATGAGTGGTTTCTGTCTGGAAGCTGCAGTCAAAACACTGCTCAGGCATGAGTTTGGTTGGCAGGGTAAGTGACGAAGCTTCTTGCGTTTCCTCCTTTACCAGCTGGTCTAACAAACCTGATTTTTTATTTTTATTTTTTTAATATTTTTGAGTGGCTCTTGACACTCCTCACTGGCAAATGTGAGCGTTATGCTTGTGTGAGTATGAATGTGTGCATTTGAGGTCGCTGGCTGTGACTGCTGCTAAACATGTCGATTATGTATTCCAGGGAGCTGGATCTGAAGAAGCCCTTGTATCAGAGGACAGCAGCCTATGGCCACTTTGGCCGAGACGCCTTCCCATGGGAGGTGCCCAAAAAACTCAAATACTAAACCTGTTAAGCTTTTCCCCCCAGGCTTGTTGGTGTATACTACAGAGAAGCCTCCAAGGTTCCGGGGGTGAAATGCCCTTATATCTCTCATAATGGTATAATTTTAACACATGACTCCCTTCCTCACTCCACGTCCCTCATTTTTATTTTTATTTTGTCTTGTTACTGTCTCCTGCTGTTTGCAGTATCGTACTTGGTCATAGGAGGCATGCCTCAGAAACTTGTTGTTTAAAGAATTGGATGGGTTCCATGAACTCATGCACCATAGTACTTGATATTCTCCCACGTCTTGAGGCCCCCCTGCTTCTCGTTGTGATAGACCCTGAATAGCTGCGTTCAGTTCTCCTTTTGGCATTCCACACTCGTTAATATCCTCAGTCTTGTAGTCTGTGTAATGGCAGTGGCATATTAGGCTATATGCGATGCCCCTCTTAATTTACTGGTGCTACTGATGTAAGGAGTCTGCAACATCAAAACATTTTCAAGCCCATTTTAGAAGAATTTGGAGGGTCCTGGAGCCGGCGCATTCCCAAACCGCTCAGCTTCTGTCTAAACATTCCTCTGTCAGTATGGTACAATTATTCCCCGACCCAGTGTTCATCATCCTTTTTTTTGTTAGCTTTATTCCCTCGTCTTTTGTGGAGGATGCTAGAATGGCAAAATTACAATTCAAGGGTTTTCACAAAAAAATGCTATGCATTGCAGGCTAAGGGGCGAGCCAAAACCTAATTATTCAAGCTCTCAAATGAGCATAAAGCCTCAGATGCCCCTACAGACCTTTGCTGTTTTCTGACGTAATACAGAAAAGTCAGAAGCTGCTATGTTGCTGCTCTGGTCTGCAGAGGTATCAGTTATACTTGACATGGTTGGAAAAATTGGATTGTTTATGCATTAAATTCAATTTTTAAATGAGTCCTTTTTAAATGTAGTTTCACTTGCTTTTGTAAGGTTTTCAGTGACTAAAGGACCTCTTGCTCCACAAGTATATTGATGGCAGGTGTAGCTACAGAGAAACCTGGTCCCCATCTTTATCCTCGAAGGAGTGTGGTTGTTGCCACGGAGTCTTATTGGCTAGGACTCAAACCTCAACACTATTTATTTGTTCTCTGAAACTCGGCGTGGATACAGAGAAGCTGAGGTTTCAGATGGCAGCTTAAACACACACACTTGGTTACTGAACCTTGAATTCCTTTTTGACTTGATCAGTTCTCAGTGTTTGGTTTGAGGCTCCAGAGTGTTGTACAGAAAAGCTTTGGTCCGCCTCCACTGGCTACTGTTAATGACTATTTTACAATCTTTTATTTTTGGATTGTAGAGCTTATTTTTAGGTGGGTTAGTTTTAAAATTCCATTAAAATGCCTGGTGCAATTCTTTGGCTCTTAACTATCCTTATTAATGGAATGGCAACATTTGGTTGGTGTAGTACAGAGAAACCAACCTTGTTTACACGGCCATCCCATGTGCAGGATAGTTTCGAGTTTTTGGTTTTGTTCCCATTTACCACTCAGACGTCATCCCGTTGGCTACAGTAAGTGAAAGAGTGCCTTTTCTATTTCCTCTACTCCCCATTTGCTTTTCTCCCCTCCTACCAACATGCGTTAAACTTCCAGAGGAACGAGTAGCTCATACTGTATTATGCTTCATGTCTACACTGGGTAGTTTCCGTATACTCTGTAATAAACTACTCCTTTCAAATCTTTGTCTTGTATGTTCTTTGGTCAGATAATGTTGAAAGTGCTTCCTTTTAAAAACTTTCAACATATTTGAAACGTATTGAGGAAGTAAGGTTTGTAATACTAACCGCACCTATTCATTCTGACAACTGATGAAAGGCTTTTGAAATGAAAGTATTCCCCCATTACATTAGATGTTTCCCAGAATCGTAGGGAGCATGTTATTGTGACGAATTAAATCTTCTGTCTTGTTTCTTACTACACAAACAAATGGATTAAATGCGATGCTGTATTATTGTTAGTTTCCCCCTTTTATAAAATTAAGTTTCAGTAAGGTAACAATTACATGAAAATAACATCGCATTGATAAAAGTGTAGCGCCTATCCCCAATTTACTTTGCATTGTCTGAGTACAGAATGAATTCCTCAGAATTGACTTTTTAATGGTTTTCTGATTCAAGTGAAGGTTATACAGAAAGCATACTAACTTAAAATAAAATCCACTTCCAAATGTAGTATGGTTTCCTTTGGATTTGGATTGATGAAACATTCTCATTCACAAGTCACGGTTTCTCCATTTAAAAAGTCTGTGATGCCGGACAGCCACAAAGTCTGGAGAAATCACTCTTGTTTCCACAGGGAAACCATTAGAAGGTTGTAACTGTTTGTGGTTGTTGGGGTAGACTAAGCATCTTGGTCCTGTTTAAGTAGTTTTATGGTAGCCTGGTTGTACCGTGAGAGCAGTAGTTGCCGTCAAGCATGGTTTCCCAGGTTCTCCACTGAAGTACTGTGAGCTCCACCTTTTCTGAACACAGGGCAGCACTTCATGTTGTGTGTGTATGCACCAGTGGATGTTGCTCAGTCTAAACACCCTGCATTCTTGCAAATGAAATATAACACTTTTTCGTGTGTGTGTGTACACAGTGCTGTTATAGCCCTGACGTCACTCTCAAGTTCAAGTTTCTTTATTGTCAATTCTACCGTATGTACAAGACAGAGGATTGAAATATTGTTACTCTTAATCCCTTGGTGCATAAAAACCCACAGAACACACAACTAAATATAACCAACACAAAAACATACAACAAACAAACCTGGCACAAAGACCAGGCATAAAGAGACATACAGTGTCTGTCATTGTGTAGTGCAAGAGTCTATAGGTCTCCTGAACAGAATGTGTTATTGCCCCCACCACCAACAAACCTTTTTAATTTAATATCCATCTTCTGAGATGGAACAAGACCAAAATCCTGCTTCCACCAAACAAGCCAGCCTTATGCAAACTGCACTGCATATAGGGAGGAGCTCATTTCAGTTTGTTGTGCAACTAGGTGGCCAGCTTTCAAAACACATTGGTTACATGATTACACATTTTTATCTATTTGTACCATTACTTACTGTTTGTAGTCATATTGTATAAAACTAGTGATATACAAATATAAATGGATACATTTATTATTAATCAGATACAAGAAGACACTGGTTGAGTTGCAATTTTGTAATCGGTATAAGTTTTTTATTAGAGACATCAACTTTTTCCCATCTCTTTAAAAGTGGATGCAGTTAACTATGGCAAAACATCCTGACATCTTTCAGTGTTGACAGGACAGGGACAGTAGGATTCTTGGTTTGACCTTTAACTAGATTGCCAGAGGAATTTACATTGTGTCAAAGTGAACCTTGACTTGATAACAGGTCCGACACAGGTCAAAAATGAGACTCTGGCCATTTGCAGCCCATAGTGCTCAAACTTTGTCATTGTAACCTAACAGCACAAAGGAGTCTTGGTGCAAGCCATCATTAATGTAACGAAACAATACAAAAGGCATTTAAGATCAGAGTTTTTGAAAGACATCCAGTGGTCTGCTGCGGTCCCCTGAGAACATACAGTAAAGTGGTAAGGCATTTTCAGAAACAGCAAGACATGTAGATGCTCCGATATCTTGCCCAAATGATACCATCGGCAACAAAGCCACGGACTTGGCATCAGAAATCAGGACACTATCAAGTTGGCTTGTTTGCTTTGCGATCCTAGATAACCAGCAGTCGTAACCAGAGAACAGATAAAAAACAGGTCTACCTGTTCTTCACAGATGCTACATTTGATATGTGGCAGCGCAGAATGAACAAAAGAGTAATCAGATGCCAGTAACCTATTTCTTAGCTACATTCTACATTCTTCTGAATTCACAGATACAACAAACACATGGCAACACTGCATGCTATTCTGCTCCACACAAACAACCCAGCAGCTAATTCAAAATACTGCTGCTTGAGCTTTAAAAAAGAAGAACATGTCACACCCTTTCATGACCCCAAGATACATTTCTGACATACTTGAACGGCACGAAATCTTAGGTCATTTGCAACTGGTTTGGTTGTTGTTGTTCCTACAGGACATTGACGCTACACTGTGTTAACGTTATCAAAGTTTAAACAATCACTGACGACATTTAAGAAATATTGGCAAATAGTAATAGACATTACGAACACAAGTCTCACTCAGCAGTAATGAAAGCACGTGAACAAGGTATACAGTTGGAAACATCCACCCACCTCTCAGGCAACGAGAACACTCCAGGATCAACTTCTTACATGACAACTGAAGGTTTGTGCAAAGCAAATAATACTATGAAAAATGAACACATTAAGAACAACGTTGCACCTCCATAATTATCCAGACTATAGATATTTGTGATGAATGTATCATGTGATATATGTTTTTGTAAATCTGCTTTTAAAGTCTTTGTGTTCCATTGCTTTTAAACACGTGTTGTGATGCCAATCAATTTTCTCTATTGGTGGGCAAAACACGTAATCTAGACTGAGTGAATAGCACACAAAACGTGGATATAAAACAGCTTTACATACATACACATAACAAGACTCAAATGAATGAATACAAGAATGTCTGTTTATCTCAGACGGACAAGTTTGGGCAGTGCTCTCTAGTCAGTGCCTTAAGGGTGTAGCAAAGATAGTCAATGTAGTGTTGAGCAAAACATCCACCTACACATACGAATAAAGAAAAATACAATCAGAGCTTATTGGGCTATAATGCCAAGGGATGGTCTGTTATCTGTTTTGTTTCTGGTACCAACAAATTATTCATATTTTAACTAATTTCTCTGTTTTGGTTCGAGATGTAAAACTTGCCTTTTTGCTTCTATATGTTTATTTTACAAACTGATTGAAACCCATTCAGCTTTTCCCTGTAATCTGCAGCAAATGCAACAAAGCTAGTTCTTTGTTACTGTGCCACACAAATCCTGCCAGCTTTGTACATTAATGAGTGGATTTTGTGGCCGTTGCATTGTAAGCACGAGTTTTATTGTTATGGAAACTTGCATACCTGCATTTCAGGTTGTTTTGCCTCATATGGCAACACCAAATACTTAGGATGGGATAGGATGATACTTACTCAGGTTTGATTGTATTAGTTATTTAAGGAAGTTAATGGAAGACAGTGTCCATTTGTTTTACCTAATACATGGGGAAGTTTGCATTGATTTACACCGTTATATGTTTTATTTTCATACATAAGCATAAATGTGATGGTGTATATAAGTAGTTTTCGTAGATTGAGTCACAAACTCTTAAGTACATCTCTGCATGAAGAACCTTCCCTACCCCATGTGCTAGAATAAAACAGGAGTCCTTTTCAAAACCTCTCCTTCACAGTCCAAATAAGTAGTTGGCATTTTGTTACTTTAAATAATGTTTAGCTCATTTTACAAAGTACATCACTACAGTTACAGTATATCAAGCCACGAGTAGTATTCATGCACAAGTAACATGATCATCATCAAACTCAGATCTGAAGTCGTGTCTGCAGTTTAATTGCAGCAGCCGTGCATTTCCACTACCACATTGGCTCAGTCAAAGGTCTATATTTAACTTTGAATGGTGGGAGGTTGTGCTGGGGGTTACAATTCCACGGCCTTGAATGGGCAAGATCACTCAGCGCTGCACCAGTATCTCAGCACTGATGGAGGCTGCTGCAGCTGAAATGCACTAATAATGAAATGTTGTAACAATAACAGTCTGGAAATTGAATAGAAATGGTTTCTCAAGAGCATTGCATGACACGCACAGTAGATTCAGTTTGTGAGGCAACAACAACGTGTTGCTAAAGCTTTCATTTGGTGATAAGCACCAGCACTGCACCATTACAGTCTTCTGGATTCATGTTATAAAGGATCGTTGTAACAGCACATGCAGGTTTGATACAGGTTTACAGCAGTATATCTCTGTTTCTACATAACAAGAAAGAACACAGAGAATTCTTCCCACAGCAAAGAGCTCAGAGGGCACCACCTGTTCTCTGCTTGCATAGGAGACCAAACAAAGCACTATGGACCCCAAAACAGAACATGATGTTGAGACCAAACATAGATATGGGCTAAAAGACAATGTCTTTGAGTGCCTTTCATTTTCTCACAGTCAGTACACACTAATAAGCACAGCAGTGTAGGGAGTTGACATAGTGAGAAGGGCAGAAGCAGATCAGCTGTTTGGTTGGGGTCAGTGGGATTTCTTGTAAGGATTGGGTGACAGCTGATGCAATATCTGTAGGAGCTTACTGTTGCTTTACTGTACCTTTGCAGGAAAGTGAAATTAAGGCCACACGTTGCTCATAAAATGTCATAAACTGCTCCTTTTCACTTTAAATTGTTAACATTGATGCACTTAAAATTGATGTTGGTTCAGCAGGAATTATCCAAGTGAAAATTGTGACGTGTGCTTTTTGCTGATTCTGCACCAAACAGAAGGAAACTCACAATGCAGCTTGCAATTTGTAGTTCTTTTCACATTAGACATAAAGTATATATGCATTCACTTTTACTGTATTTGACCATGTTTTATGGTGAACCACCTAATGTAGAATGCATCTTTGTCAGGTATTATGCTAAATGTAATAAATTCCTTACAACTAGGACTAATTATGGTAATAGCTTTTTTTTTATGTATATTTCCTTATTGCAGAGCCTACGTGTTTTTGAAATGTATTAAGCTATGCAATAAAGGATTCTGAACCATCTATGTGTTCAGCCAGTAGAAATGAGTTATGAGCACTGTGTTTGTCATCTGGTTTGGGGGTGTTGAATAGTGACACCTTATCATCATGAAAATCTCCCGTGTTGATGAAGGTTACAAAGGTACAACCGGTTACATGCAAGGTGCATGAATCAACCTGCGTCATTGTCAACTCCACAGTTAAGCAACCAGGAGTTCTGGAAATGTTCCAGAACTGTATCTTAACTGTTGTTAAAGTGGTATTAGATTCAATTTGTCATTTACACCACCCAGCCTAAATTCTGCAGTATGTTATGTAACATCCGCTTTTGAGATTGCTTTATTCGAATGAGAAAAGTTTAAGAACCACTTACAAAAACGGTCAAAAATGACATATACGTCCTGATTCTATTGTAAACTCCATGTGTGTTTTGTTACACGAGAGTATCGTGAGCATATTAAAGTTGTTTTTTTTTTTTTAAACCAGCAAATTAGAAACTAGAGAAATATAATGCTAGAAGATAAAAGAACACTGGGCCCTTAGCCTCAGGTGTCAACATTGTATTGTGTAAATATACACATTAAGCCTGCAAAGCACACATAACTCTATTAACCAACATGGGCAAACAGAGAGATGCAGATATTATGTACTTTTGTGTTTAACTTTGGAGTAGTAAAAGTATATTAACATAACTATTAAAAATGAATACCTGAAGACATATTTCAAAACTAACAATGTGATGTACGCCCTGATAACACAAAAGCCGAAGCTGTCGAGTATCCACTGTTGAAGAAGAGATTTTAGAAAAAGCTAGCTGTGTTTAAAGGGGTTGGTGAGGGTAGTGGGTCAACCTGTGTATTTGAATATATATAACAATAGTTTCAATGCAAGCCTACAGATAGCTACATATTTATCTTTATATTTTTCTAAATAATATTACAGTAGGTCAGAAATTAGTAATAAAGAGTATCATATAGGCACGTTAAAGTCTAATTACATAGAAATGTTACATATTACTAGTAACATAAGATATTAGGCAATATTCAAACATTACCAGCCTGCCTATCACAACAGGCCCCTGAGTAACATGCTTTGTTTTCATGCTTTACAAATATTTGGAATGTGTTTCCTGGGCGTAAATTACAAAACCATAGCATGTGCGTTATATAATGTTTGTTCCGGGAATACAACATCACATAAATTATGTTACTTTCTACAAAGTATAGCATATTGCACGTTATTATATGGGAACTGTATTTTACTTTGAATGTATTGTATTTGATAATGTACAGAGAAAACCTGTTTCTCGGTTTAATGGTCTTTTTGATTCTGCCATTGGCAGCGATGTACTTACTTATAGCACTTGTGATTCATCACTAGCCCTGACAAGTTTGATAAGACATCTTGTTGTTTTCGATCATGGTTTTATGCACTTCATGTAAAGCTCTTATTTGGAAGTCGCTTTGGATAAAAGCGTCTACTAAATGCCTAAATGTAATATAAATGTAATGTAAATTTAATATTAAATAATGAAAGTGATATTTAATGCAATAGACTTCCACATCACAGAAAACTCCCTGCTTACCAAATAACTCAGAGATGATTGTTGCTGCACAGTAAATGTCATGTTTTGTGAATGATGTTTGTGTGTGTGTGTATTGCAGGTGCTGTCCCTGCCTCATCGTAGGTTGGTGTGCTGCTGTCAGTTGTTCGAGGTTCCGGATCCAAACAGAGCTCAGAGGAGCGGTGTCCACCAGAGAGAAGTCTTCCTGTTCAACGACCTGCTTATGGTAATCAATACACCCTTTGTGTGTGTGTGTGTGAGCATGTACATGTAAATGTGTAAGCATGTGTTTGTACTAGAGGTGAATTTCTTTGTGAATTTGGGTAGAAAACAGAGTAATCCAGTATGATTGGTCTGGGTGCCAGTTCTCATACTGCCAGCCATACAGCCAGCCAGAAGTTTTTCCCTGAGATAAAGTGATTGTGCATCACCATAGCACCAGTTTATCCCTTGCTGCCCTGCTCCTGTTTAATGCTGCACTCCAAAAATGTCAAAGTCTGACTTCCTGTTAGAGAAAATGCAAATACACGGAGTGCTCAGCAGGAAACCCGAGCAGGATCTGTCACCAAGGTTTACCTGGCATCAAGTCTTGTGTTTTACCTGAGAAACTCAGGATTTAGTGTTTCTGTTTGAAAAAGTAAAGTCACATGAGGAGAAACAATAGAACCATAGTACATGTAGTAATCTTACAATGTATCTTAGAATGATTAGTCGCTTCAGTTTCTCCCTTCAGTGAAGCTAAAAATTTACTTTTACTTTTAAATTGTCAGTACATGTTTTGATAGAACCATGGCTCACGATGTTGCATCAAACTTCAAACTGTTTTACATCAAAAACACACTTATAAATAAATACAGTATTTAGTTTGTTTGTTGTTAGTTAATTAGTTGTTGGGGTTTTTGACCATACAGTTATGACAATGGATAAATAATATTATATAATCTTATCTAATAAAATAAAACTAAATTAAAACACAATTAAACATACCTTTCTCTGACTGAAAAAAAGTATAGGCTGAAGCCCCCACTTATTGTGTCTACCCATTATACTTATCAAAGTATTACCCCTGCTCTACCCAAATAGCAGTGAAGCAAAACAAACAAATAAAATCTAAATATAAAGAAGAGTTATAACAGCATGAGACATATTTCTCAGTATTAGTCACATCATTTGTTTCTTTCAAATGTTGTGTTTTGGAATATTTTCTTGAATTTACACATATTACTACATTATTTTAGTTTATAACAGCAATTCCATAATTTGACCACTTTAACTGTCACACATACTGTATATGTTTCACAATTGTCCTTACCCTTTATTTTTCCAGACATATAATTTCCCCTGAATGGAAAACTGCTCTCCCTCATTAAAAACAACCTTTGGATTCAGTCCAGAAGTTCTGTCTTTTGCGCTAAACTTTTTTTTAAAAAGAGTTTTAAAGTTTACTAGGTCCATGTGGTTTAAGGCATGTGTTTTCATAAGTATTTACTGTGTATTGGACACAAAACATCCATACAATTTGAAATTGTGTTTTTGTTTTTATTATTAATAAAAACTGTCTCAGAACTTGCATATTACCAATGACCTGCCAACTGAAGACACTTTTGAGTAATTTAATTTATTCTGATAATAATACATAAAGGGAGTAAAAACCAGCCAAAAACTCACAGAGTTCATATTATACAAAGGTCATATGAAGATCAGTGCAGACAACAAGAGTCAGACATTGACCAGCTTCAAAGGAGACTTATGTATTGTGAAACGCAATGGCTCTGGTCTAAATTAATTACTTAAAGCTTCCACACACAGTCAACATCACCAGAAGTACATCTTGTGTTTATACTTAGAAGATGACGTAAGTATTATTATTCATTTTTTATTTATTTACAGTGTAACAAAAAGAAACAAGCAGGAGAAAATATAAAAATGTCTCACAGAGGGATTAAAAAACTCTCACTTTCAAATGAACAAAAGCAACAAATTAAGACAAAGATACAACATAATTAAATACTCACTTTGTCTCTATTGCTGTTTCCTCTCTTCTCCTCTTCCTCAGGTGACAAAGATCTTCCAGAAGAAGAAGACTTCAGTGACGTACAATTTCAGACAATCATTTCCCCTGTTGGACATGCAGGTCCACACCTTCCAAAACACCTGTAAGTACTGCTCTCTCTCTCTCTCTCTCTCTCTCTCTCTCTCTCTCTCTCTCTCTCCTTTCATGCATCTGCTCCCTCCATCTGTCCAAGCCTCTATCCATTTTATTCTTTATATCTCTCTTTTTTGCACTTGCTCAACTCTCTATTTTTACCCCACAGTCAGCAGGCCTACTGAAAAGACACACATGCAGCTATAAACACACACTTCCACTCGTGGCCTATGGCTCAGTCCCCAGCTTGAAAATTATATACCCAAAATGGGGAGTATATATCTGCAACTACAAGGTCTTTATGAATAAACGTGGTACCATAATAAGGTAACACTTGTGAGATGTCTGCCGAGGTGTAAGCATTGTAACAGTGTAGATGTTACTGGGTTACAGTAAATGGAGATAGAACACAGCATAAATGTAATATTTTATTTTTTCGCCTAAGAGAAAAGTACAGTTTAGGTGTCCGGTTCTCCTTAGAATTATGCATTTGCCTCCCAAACCATAATACAACATGTGAACAATACCTGCACCGAGGCTGATTCCAATCAGATGAAGCAGAACAGTGGAGGCTTGGACAGATGGATTTTTCCAAAGTAGCATTTGGGTACATTTGGTCACCACCTGTGCTATTTGAATTTCATCAGGTAACAACATGTGAAACGCATTAATTTCACTTACATGTTACTATAGGTAGTCATGATCTATCCATCTATGAAAAGAGACGCTCTGCGTTGTATGCGCCATAATGAGCTAATGTGTCATAACTCTTATCAATATCTCGGGATCCCGTGGGTCAATATGGATGGTTCACCCCTCTATAGAAAGGCCATGACCTCTAGAAAATAGAGAACTTTAATAAATGTAAACTGTGCCAATACTACGATTCAGCCACTAGATGGAGCTATAGACTGTGTGCTCAGATAGAAGGCTACTAGGGCTACTATAATTAATTCCCTATGACATACTAGACAGTATGTCTATGTGTTTGTCATGTGGACGTGCTGACGCTGGATTATAGTCGAGTTTCTACTGGTTAAAATGGTGTGTCACATGACGATGATGACGCTGGATTACTAGTCGAGTTTCTACTGGTTAAAACGGTGTGTCACAGGGCTGTGATGACGTGTTTAAATGCCCTGTGAGTATGGCGGGGTCGGCTTGCCCCCGTATCTCTGGTTGAAGAGAAATAAATCAGACAATGCACTGACAATTTTGTGATTTCTCGATAGCTGTGGTCTCGACCCGTCTTGAAATAAAATCCTGAGTCCTCTTAGTCCGAGACCGAGACAAGTATAAATGTAGTATAACTACAACACTGCAAAACACAACAACATTTCACAAACACAATGACATTTGCCTCTTAGGGACGCCCACTCACATTCAAGACTTTTCTCCTGTCTGTCCCCCCAGTGGTGGAACCATCTCCCCACATCCATCAGAAAAACAACCTGTCTGGCTACTTTCAAAAAAAGACTAAAGACTCATTTGTTCCGGGAATACAACAGCACTTAAATGACACGTTGTTTCTATAAAGTATTGCATATTGTACGGTATTATAGTGGAATTGTATTGTAGTTTGAATGTATTGTATTTGATAATGTACAAAGATAATCTGTTCTTAGATTTAATGCTCTTTTCGATTCTGCCATTGGCAGCGATGTACTTACCTATAGCACTTGTGATTCATCTCTTACAAGTTTGATGAGACATCTTGTTGTTTTCGATCACGCTTTGGATAAAAGCGTCTGCTAAATGCAATGTAATATAATGTAATTTCACAAATGTATTTATTTATATTTCGCCATATCATAACAAAGTTATCTCAGGGCACTCTTTTGCATGGAGCAGGTCGAGACCAACTTCCACACACACACAAAGACCCTACGTTCCCACCATGAGCAAGCACTAGGCGACAATGGCAAGAAAAACTCCCTTTTAACAGGTAGAAACCTTGAGCAGACCAGGCTCTAGGTGGGTGGTCATCTGCCTCGACCAGTTGGATTGAAGGGGGGGGCAGGAGAGAGAGCAGGAGGAAGGAGAACATACAGTAGTACAGTAGTAACAATAATAGCAAGTTGAGCAGGAACAGGTGCAACCACAGATCCAGACTCTACAATGCCGGAGGCAGAAATATCTGCAGAAATCTTTAAAAGGAGTGAGAGAGAGGGGGACGAGAGAAGCCCACAGCTAGGGGAAGAAGATGAATTAGTGACAAGCATTAATAGGATATGAGTGTGTAAAAATGGAGGGTTCACCTGAGTCAGCCCTTCTATAAGCTTTATCAAAGAGGAAAGTCTTAAGCCTACTCTTGAATCTGAGGAGGGTGTCTGCCTCCCGTAAACAAACTGGAAGCTGGTTCCACATAAGAGGAGCTTGATAGCTGAAAGCTCTGGCTCCCATTAAACTTTTAGAACCACAAGGAACCCTGCATTCTGGGAGAGCAGTGCTCTAATGGGGTAATAGGGTACTATGAGCTCTCTATATATTAAATAGCTTATTGTTAGAAACAACTGATTGGCCAGTTTCACAGTATAGAGCGCTTTTCCGTTCTGAGCGCTAGCTTGACTGGCAGTCGAAACAATTAGAAACTCTAAGCATACTGCTGTATTCGTAGTTTCACAACACAACATTTAAAAATGAGATGGGTTCTGTCCATAAGACGAGACGAGTGCCTAGCACTTCAAGGAGGCCAGACACAGCCAAAAGAAGTGGTTCTGATGTGGACGGAACTGCAGCTGATGAGTGCGTTGATGTGGCAGTGCTGGTGCAGGGACATGACTACAACTGCCTACTCTGGGTGAGTGTAGCATGTTGTTAATAAACTGGATAAATACACTAGTCACTAAGAGTCGATAACAACAAATTGATGAAATCTTAATGCTGTAGATAATTTGTTATCTAAGATAATGTTACACAAACTTGAAAACTTAATATTTGCAATAAAAAGCAACGTCTATCATATGCTAGCAGTTATGCTAGTTAGAAGCCAAGCTACCTGTTTGTAAAGTGAATACTTTTCCACTATTTAATAATGGCATGTAAGGGTGTTTTTTTCCACTGAAATTTAGGAAAATCTGATGTGTGAGTAACCTAGTAGACCTGAATAAAATATGTAATATAAATGAATAGATAATCATTTGTGTAATTTACAAATTAAGTAAGACTATGTAAGATTTATAACTTTGAACTTTTATCTCTAAAAATGTATTTTACTGACTAACAGAGCATCAGTATACAGTGGTGGAAAGTAAATAAGTACATTTACTATAATTAAGTACAATTTGTGGGTATTTAAATAACTGCTTAAGACTCAAAGGGTAAACGTATCTAATATTTCACAAAAATTAAAACGTGAGAAAAGTCCAAAAGAAGAATATTTGTGTAACAGAATACGTTTTGTTTCTTCTTTTCTACCCCATAAATAATGTCAAGAACAGTCAAATGTATCTTTTGACCCTGAGGAAGGACCCAGACACCTAAGTTGGGAATGGGTATATTAGGTAATTAAAGCTAGCTCCACCTTGAGTAGAGACAACTGTAACATGCTGCTTAAGCAATGATGCATTAGTAATAATAACCTAATGATAAAATATAATAATATATCAGTCACGGGCCATTTTTTCTGCAGCACAAGTACTTTGTTTCTTTAAGTACATTTGGCTAATAATGCACATTTTAGCATCACAATGTACATTTACTTAAGTAGAATTCATCAACCATGGCCTTGTTTCTTTGAAAAGCTGCTCATTTTTCCACACTGTGAAATCACTTCTGGTATCTGTCACTAGATCACACCAAGCTAAGTGAGTGGCCATCAGCTGACCCTGAACTTGACAGTGTGTGTTTGACGTAGTTTCATTTGACTCTCAACAAACTTGGTGTGTGATGCCTCTCCAATGTCTTCCACATCAGGGCACAACCATGCCATATGGAAGGTCCTCATTAGGGTCAAAACTTTGCCATCAGGACGGGCTCCAAAATGTGGATCTTCAACGTGGATGATGAGACCAAATGAGAGAACATTAACATCGAACGTTTCCACATACTGTTGAAGAACCTGTGGCTCCTCTTTTCATGGCTTTTGTTCATGTTATACATTTTGCACTAGATTGTAATGTATTTTAAATTTGAGGTAAGTGTTCAAATTAAAATTGTATAAAAAATGATTTTCTTTTTTTTTCTACCTGGGTGTGAGGCCTGTGCCTGGCCTGCTGTTTGCTTGTGCATTCAGCAGGAAAATGTTTGGTTCCCAGTGTACTAAAATGAACTGTCTGGAAAAGTAATGCAAACAAATAATAATAATAAGTTGCAAAACAAACTTCTTTAGCAGCACAAAAGCATGAATATGCTGTCATCTCAGGTGGAATGTTTGTTTCAAAGGTAATTTGAAGAAACTGATAATATCAGTTCAGATCCCAATGTTTCCACAGATATTAAATATGTCAGGCTTAATTTTGGGGACATATAGTTGGTGATGCAAAAGACAGAATATTTTAATTTGATGGATTGGTGCAGCTAAAAAAAAGTATTTATATATATATATATATATATATATATATGTAATACTATTACATAGAAATAAAATTAATTTATCTTTAAAGCTACAGTGCTTGCCAGGTCATATTGACCCAGTGGCCCATTGTCTTGACCCAGTGTCTTCTCCACAGGGTAGCACAAGGGTTAAGGGGAATTAAATGAGGGATTATGTGTTAGTTTTTTCAGATTCTACTCTGCTTTTTTAGGTTGCATCACATTACAGCATTATTGATATGCTTGTGGGTATTTATGAGATCCACAGTGTCGTCTCAGAGCTGCATATGTGGTCAGAGTGTACTGAAGCTGCAGCTGTGGTTATTTAGTTGTTTGGTTGGTTAGTTTTTGTTGTTGATGTTGTTGATGTTGTTGTTGCCAGTTCTGGTTCTCCAGTTGGAGCTAAATAGGACTTGGCAGGCTGGGGTGATGACTGTGACCAGGACAGATTGTCTCATATGATTCATCAGCACAATCTGTGTGTGCGTGTGTGTGTGTGAGTATGTGTGTGCGTGGGTGAGTACTGTGTGTGTATTGTCTGGGTGTGTGTACGCATGTATCATGTGGTAGAAAGGTAAGAAGGTGTGTGTGAACAAGCATGTGTGTCTTTAAAGGCTGTGGTTCTAAAAGCTAAAGCTCTGTTTTCCAAGGCTGGGGTCCTACATGAACACACAGAACAGTTTATGTATTTTATTGGGGAGATATTAGCTGAGTTTAATGTCAGTCAGTTGGCCTGTCCACCAATTAGAATCAGAAATACTTTATTAATCCCAGAATAAAATATCTCAACAGCTATTGGATGTGTAACCCCTCTGCACCCGTCAGTGGAGACAGGGGTTACTTTTCTCTATCTAAAATCTAGGCTCTATAAGATTGGGCTGTATCCTTCCGGTCTAGTTGCTGCAATAGACGGCTGACCTCCACCCTAATGACACACACTAACACAAGATTTATGCAGTATGAAAAATGTATTGTGACAAAATGATTCCAAAATCACATAAAATCATATTCACCTGCAACACACTTAACCATATATCTGGGCCCGTTCCAGATAAATAAAGACCAAAATAGTCAAATAAATAAACAAAATTAAGACCTGGAAATAAGTGAGTGCACTCGACAGTCCTACCACCAGTTTCCCCAATAGTCTTTGGTGATGACCCAGTTATGAACCTGGGGATGAATAGTCCTTTGGAGGTTAACGGGACTTAGATGGAGGTGAGATGAAACAGCAGGCAGCCGATGACTCGGTTCCAGTGGGAATCCTCTGTACAAAGAAAAAAACAGCCTACACAAATGCATAGGCAATTACTTTCAAAGGTCCATCCATAGAGTCCATCAACCCACTATAAAAATTCTGCTCTACTTTTCTTCATTAAATCATAGTTATTAGACTTGGAATTTCAATTCACTCCAAAACACAATATAATTCTAGGCATATGAACAACATTTCAACTGTTAAACATTCACGCTGAACTCTAACATACCATGCGCT
>JAVQJD010082557.1:0-77061 GCA_036023655.1 Nannoperca australis | reverse complement strand
CTTCTTCTTCTTCTTCTTCTTTTTGTCGTTTAACGGCGGTTGGCATCCAGCTTAATGGTGCATTACCGCCACCTTCTGCTCCGGAGTGTGGAACAGACAGATTTACTACAGCTATGATATTTCAGACAAAAGCCCCCCCTACCAAAAAAACAAAAACAAACAAACAAACAAAAAACCTATTTATGTAATACAATATAGATAACTAAAATAACTGTATTACCATTAATAACAATACCCCCACAAACACACACCTACTTAGTCCTGCTATACTCCCTCACTATACCTGCTGCTCTATTTCCCTTTCAACCTCAAACCCTACAAAACACCCCTGTCTTCTTCAAGAAATCTACCAGAACCCTGACCTGTGCTGTCTCACTCATACTAAGTATTCCACTAAAGGTGACTTGCTGCACTCCTAACTCCCTCAGTTTAGTCCTCATCTTCTCTCTGTGCTTCCCATACCTCCTACAGTTCAGGACTACATGCTCTACCGACTCCTCTTCCTGACACCCCTCACAAAATCCTGTTAGTGAGGGGTTTACCATTCACCGTTTACCAGCCCTAACCTTGTCAACACTGTTTCCTCTCTTTTCTGTCCACTACCTACTCTAACTCTTTTAACACTCTTCTGTATTTGATACATATGCCTCCCTTTCCCCTCTCTATCTTGTTTGCCACTAATTGTTGATTTCCCCCCAGATTATACTTTTGGCTACTGCTTTACTGATTCTAATTTGCATTTCTACTTTTCCTTTCTGTAAAGCCCTCTTTGCCAATTCATCCACCATCTCATTCAATCAATAAAGTATTTCTGATTCTGATTCTGATTCCCTCTCACCCCTACATGTGCTGGAACCCACAGAAATGTTTTGTTGCAATTCTTGTAATCAACTGAAGGACTTCATATAGAATATCTTGATGGCTTTTGAATGAAAAGACCGTATACAGATATATAGAGAGACCTGGCTGCCGACCCATCCACTATACATCCATAATCCAGCACCAATCTTATCAATGCAACATATAATCTTTTCAATGACACGCAGCTTGCTCCCCATTCCCTGCCAGTCCAACATCTCATCACATTTATTACTTTTTTGCATTTCCCTTCTATTTCCCTTTGGTCTGTCCATTTTAATCATGAATCGCAATTAACTCCTAAAAATGTAAAGGTTCCAACCCTTTCTAGCTTCTCCCCATACACCTATAACCTCATCCCTTCCTCAATTCTTTTCCTGGTAAAAACTATTGTTTGAGTTTTTTCTTTTAAAAAACTACACCTCCAATCACCCCCAAACTACCTCATCGATTGCTACCTGCACTTTCCTAATTACATGACCCAAATTCCTTCCTCTTTTCCATAAGGCCTCATCATCCGTAAACAGTGACCTTCCTATATCTACTGGTACCTCTGAAAAAATGTCATTAATCATAATGATGAAAAGTAGGGGACTTATCACATTGCCTTGAGGCATGCCATTTCCAACTGCGTATTGTTTTGACAATTCTCACCCTATCCGTGCTTGAATTTTCCTCCCAGATAGAAAATGTTTTACCCAGTTAAAAACAATTCAACTAAATGATCAACCCTTCCTTTCACATCATATCATAGGCTTTCTCTATGTCAAAAAACACCACAAGTAGTGACTCTTTACATGCCTGGGCCTTCCTAATTTTTGTCTCTAGTCTTAACACTGAATCCATGGTGATGTAAATGCTATTGGCCTGTAGCTAGTGGGTTTGGATGGGTCCTTTCCAGGTTTTCTTATTGGAATCACCACTGCTTCTTTCCATATACTTGGTAGTCTTCCTTCCTTCCACACCTGGTTATAAAGGCGCAGTAATATTGAGATTGCTCCTTCCCCTAACTGCTTAAGCATAACATAACACACCCGAACACCCCCTGGAGACGTTGGTCTTGATCTGTTTCTTGCTCTCATTGGTCATTTGGTCTCATCCAAAGTAAATGGTTCATCTATTATATATTATTTCCTACTTTCTGTCTAACATACCTAGATGCTGATTCATTGTCTTTACCCTACTCCTTCTTCCTTTTTCTGACAAATTATCTCAACTATGTATCTTTGCAAATGACTTGGTCATGACCTCAGCATCATCCCTATTGGAAACTGCTGTACCCCCTTCAAATGTCATAACTGGATAGTCCCATTTTCCTCCCATCTTTTTAATCATACTCCATACTTCTCCCACAGGTGTTGCTCTTCCTACCTTGCTACAGAAATGTCTCCAACTTGCCCTCTTAGCTTGATGTACCTTTCTACTCACCTCAGCCTGTGCTTTCTTATACTGTAACCTAAATGATTTATTC
This sequence comes from Nannoperca australis, assembly GCA_036023655.1. Taxonomy (NCBI): domain Eukaryota; kingdom Metazoa; phylum Chordata; class Actinopteri; order Centrarchiformes; family Percichthyidae; genus Nannoperca; species Nannoperca australis. Next base: position 74,732 of record JAVQJD010082557.1, on the reverse strand, counting down.
CTGTTTCTTACAGCTTGATGACACTCCTCTGTCCACCATGGAACCAGTTTTATATTCATTTATATTCACCCTTTCCCAAAAATCAATTTTGAGATTCCTTCTGATTCATTGGTAATTGATAAACCAGTTTAGGCTGAGGTGCACTGCCGCCTACTGGACAGGAATGAAAATAACTAATGTAAGCAATGGTCCTAACCTGTTTCTTTTATGTGACTAGGTAATTAAGTGACTCTTTTTTTTTCAGTGTTCCATCTTTTGGCGCTGATACTAGCTCCCTTTGCTTCTCATCATAAATTAAATACATGCCAAAAGCAAAGCTATTGATTCATTTGTTAATGAGCCCTGAGTGACCCCTGAGAAGGAGATACTCTTCTGTACCAACATGCTTTTGTATTTCAAACCGACACCTTCCTGTTTCATTGATGTCCTAGTATTGTTGAAAAAACATTCTGTTGTCCTTGCACACCTACATGGGCAGGAACCCACAGGAAGCAAGTACGGAAAACCTTAGTCTGTACAATAAGTGAACTATTTCCAACACAATATCTTGTTTTCTACTAGAGACTGATACAAGAAAGTGCAGACAAACAACTAGATGCAACTATATATTTGTTGTCACCTTTACTTTCCATCTTCAAATCTTAAGACCACTATCTTCAACTCTTTAAAGTTACTTTACTTTACTTTACTACTTCTGGATGTCTTTCTTGTCTCCTTCACTGCTAAAATATCACCAGCACAGTGCAATTAAAGGCAACACACTGACTCTGATGCACAAAGGAAAAACAGAACATAAAGCAAAGAAAAATTAAGAATATCAAAGAAAACATCTTGATACTATGAACATCTGTCAGCCACTGTATCCCTGAGATGTACAGGACTAAAAAGTATAACTGCCAAACCAATAAGTGGGCAAACGTAACTACAGTTAACGAAAGCAAGGTTGAAATTCAATTTGAACAAATGTAACATAACATTTTCTTTATTTATTATTACTTATTCAATGTATTATTAGTGTTCATATCATTGCAATCAAGCCACTATCTTTTTTGGCTTTTTAATGCCTTTAAAAAGTTATTCTAAGGAAAATATGGCAACTTCTGATAACAAGAAATGGTAGATTTAATGACATTTAAAAGCTCATGACAGAAAGAAACAATTGTCAAAACAGTGTGTGTGTGTGTGTGTGTGTGTGTGTGTGTGTGTGTGTCTTTTGGTCCAAATGGAGACCTGGAGATATGAAGACATACAGAACCTAAACTTTTCAAATGGAGGTTTAATCACAGCCAGCAGATGGCAGTCAGATGTTTGGGTGCTTTCAGTCACAATAAGAGCAGAACAAAATGTGAACTCTCTCAGGTATTTGATCAAATACACAACCCTTAGAGATACTTAAGGTCCGTATATCCTAATCACTTTCAGTGCCTCGATTTAACACAATTCACCAAATGTATCATGCAAATATACTGGATAATGGATTCCCTAGATTTTCTAAAGCCACTGTGAACAAGCTGCAGTCATGCAGAAAATGTGGCATTTATGGAAATACAATCAGATTAAATGTGAAGGATTCAGGATGACACAAAATGTGACTGCTGACAGTCTGAGGTGAAATATGACAGTGAGGGGCAGAAGAGAGAAGAACACAGTGTACAGTCACTTAAGTATGTTCACAGACCTTGCAGTATCTCTCAGGTTTATGAGACATTCATATGTGGGACAGTGAAATATTTGCTGTGTAGCTGATTCAGTGACAAAATCTTCACTTACAAAATTCATTCAGTCGTTGCTGAATCATCACTGCATTTCAGAACATTGCAGTTCATATGGGCAATTTCAATTACACAAAATGCCCATAAAGACAGAATAAACAGCTGAAGGAAGTGTTGATGTGACACTGAGTTATTATACTAGTATGCGCCTAACTAAGAATGCTCAGTGGAGTCACAACAACTGATGTTTGTCGAACGGAAGCAAATTCATCCTCTGACCTCTGCACGCATGACTGAAAACGCAATATTTGTGTGAGTGGACACAATAATAAGGGCATTTATTAAAACTCACAAGTTACTGCATCAGACAGGGTCATGTACAGCTACAAAGACATGTGTATAATGACCAAAACATTATACCAAAACTTCCGTTCGACAAACATCAGTTGTTGTGATAAACTTTGATCAAATAACAGCCATATACACAAAATAAATGTTTAGGTTTCATTAACTTTAGATCATATAAATCATTTACTCCATCTTGCATGAAAAGTGTTGTCTTATTATTACTTATTATTAAAGCATTGGTTTTTACAGTCAGTTTGATTATTAATTTCATTCTGGCATGTTGGCCCTGTGATAGAATGACCATTTATTTATTGCTATTTTATGATATTTTATACTTGTACTTGCCATTTTATGTAATTTTGTACCTTTACTCTACTATATTTCAGAGACAATGAATGTCATTTTTTACTCAACTACATTTATCTGATATTTAGATTAACATTTTACATACAAAACATATGATCATGTTATAAAATATCTCGTCCAGCTACAGTACAACATTGAAATGTTGCCTCCACAGTATTGCACCAGTAATAGTAATAGAATATTATAAAAAATAAAATAACACTGACTGAAGCCATTCGACTGCTTACTTTTAGTACATTTTGATGATGACACTTCTGTACTTTTGCTTTTACTTTTAAAGTAAATTTTGAATGCATGACAATAAAAACATTGTAATAGTGTATTTTTACATTGTGGTATTGCTACTTGCACCTTAGTAAAGGATCTGAATACTTCTGGTTAGTACATGTGATACATAGAAATTGTATTGCCAATTTTACTTAATACAAGAATCGATTGTATCTCTCATCTATTATCCAACTGAATACCACAACCTTAAAACTGTCCTTCTGTATTCTAGATATTATTTAACTATTGGCATCATCAGACATGGTTAAGTTAGATATCTGCTCTAAAGCTGCTTTGTTAAAACATTTAGGACACATCTAATCTCAGGCATGCTGCAGTAGGTTGCTGAGTAAAATATCATATCAGGATATGGGCTTATAAAATATAATGTGAGGCATCAAATCTCAATCAAATCACAGGGTATTGTTTCATGTGACTTTCTGAGCAGGAGCAAGCGTAAAGCAGACATTACATGCATGTAAAGTAAACAGAAGTGGACATTCACAGGAAATGTCATCTTCATAAAATATAATAATTGCATGGAAAACGTGATTAGGCCTTTGTGTTATGCTTTGAGCACCAAGAATCTCTCTCTCAGTTATATTTTAAAGGTGATAGTGTTGTCATCATATCGCATGGCAGTCAAATGAGAAGGAAAGAAAAATGTCCATCTAAGTTGTAAATAACTGATATTAACCAAGTGCAGAGAATTATTTAGATCAGCTTGACTCACTGAAAACAGACCAGATTTAAACCGTAAATACAAATGTTCTTGTGCAATATGTTGTTGTAGACTTTAAGAAATTGAAGTCAATCCAAACTGGCCAAATGAGTCTAACTATGAATAGAAATCTTACGAGCTAAACTGAATTCCACACTTGACGACTTCCTCTTCATAGTTGAGGTTCTCGAGGGTGTAAACCCCAACATAAGTAATATTTTGGTATAACCTCAGGAAACTGTGTCATGGAGTTGAGGTGGGAAGTTTCTCAACAAAACAGAGAGAGGTCAGCTGCAGGCTGGGGAAATCAACACCGCAGCAATGTGAGTGCGTTAAGACATGTCTTTGTTTGTTTTCTTTTGTGTCTCTGATTCAGACACTAATGTGAACTGTTTTCTACAGCAGTACTGGCTGCCTTATCTTGCATATTATGTGTATACTGATAACACAGCTGAATGCAACTAGGCTACCACAGAAAATGAATAAAGGTAAAAAATAATCTGACAGGTCATCTGCACAATGCCCACAATGAAAAGTTGCCTAATAGTTAACATGCATCTGTTAAGGTCCCAGTAGTGACAAAGAGGCCCTGCCGTCCTATAGTTTACATAAGTTAAATGCTGATAACAATGAACTGCGATTATCTACCCTCTGTCATGTTTTTGCAACTGTCTCAGTTTTACTGTATATTATATTAAAAAAAATATTTCCATCTTTATGGTGATTGTATTTTATGTTTAGGACAATACTCTATTCTGGTTGATTTAAACTATAGACATATGTTTTGCATTTAAAATATGCAAACTAAAAAAGGAGGCCCTTTCAGAACATTTCCTTCTGAAATGCAAAATGTGAAATAAATGTATAGTCCTGCAAAATGAAAATTCTTATCAGTGCCTCAAAATGATTAAAGGGATCTATTATGTTATTTTTGGCTTAGCTAAGATTTATGCCCGTTTTTTAAATGTTGGTTGACCAAATCAAAGACCATCTCACAAAATGTGTGGCAGATGTGTAACAATAATTAATTACAAGTAAAGGTTTTGCATATATGATGTTAATAAATAGAAAGTATACTAGGCTAGTATCAGTGAAATTGATAAAAGTACTACGTATTGTGCAGGAAATGGCCACTGTGAGTGTTAATATATATTATATGATATTATTGTATTGTTAATACAAAGGCATTAATGTGTAAATAACACTGTACTTAATTGAATTTGTACTCATTAGCATACACTATAACAATGCATAATATTGTATACGCTATAACTGTCAGATAAAGTTAAATTGTAGTAAAAAGTACTTACACAAAAAAAATTAATTACAGTAATTGGTTAAGGTTAGAAGGCGGGGTGAGCGTAGAAAGGAAGGGGTGGACTTGTGGTCATGCTCGCTCCTGATTGGTGGTGCTGGGTTTTCCGTGCAGCTCGAGGTGTTTAAATAGCCAATCACGTCGCTCTCTCCAGTATGTGTAGAAGCCACAGTTAACTGACGGTTCTCTCTCGGTGGAAGACCGCGTCCAAGTGACACCACGTCTCTGCTCTTACTCACTTAACTCAAGTGCCATGGAGGAATCAAGTAGTTGACATTTCCTGTTGCAACCTTCTCTTTTTAAGCTTTCTTCCCGTCTGATCACTGCGATCCTGAACCGGTTTATTGACGTTTTTGAACTCTCAGCGACTTCTTACCATCCGAAAACATGAAGTACATCATCGGAATCGGCGGGTGAGTTCTTGCGGTTGAATGGCCAAGAGCTAAGCTAAGCTAGCTGGCTAACCGAGCTGCTAGGCCCTAAAAGCCCAGCACACGTGGAGAGGGCGGTCATGACATCCGCTAAATTGTTGCTTCTTTTTTTGATGTACTGCTTTGTATCTGTCGAGTAACCAAATGTGTCGGTGTTCGTTATACAGTTTCTGTAAACACCTAATCCCCGTGGTAATACACAAACAGAGCTAAAGCTAACAGTAACAAGTATGTAATAATAAGTAAGCCTGCCGGATGACCCACCCTTTTTCGACTTGATATCGATATTAATTCATAAAATCAATTAAATGTGTAAATGTTGTGTTATTGTGTAAAACACTGCTCAGACTATGTCTGTTTGTAATTTAAGACTAACCGGATGACGTGTAATTACACATTTTTAACAATACCAGACCCGGAAAATGTCACATGTATGGCTGCACTATCAAATTGATGTTCCAGATACAATATGTTATATATTGGACGAATCATTAATGTTTCAACTTTCCATGCGGGTTGCATCATCCACCATTCATTGCGTTTATTGCTTTGTTCCATGCAGCGTAACCAATGGAGGGAAAACCACCCTCACCAACAGACTGATCAAGAACCTGCCCAACTGTTGTGTGGTGCATCAGGACGACTTCTTCAAGGTGAGCCACATACACACAGCTCTCTTTGAATTGTGTATATAGTTAACCAAAGGAATTGCTCTAAGTAACACAAGTTGGTGGGGTGTTAACACTCTGCCTGTGTCACTACATACAGTTGATCTGTAAAAACACTATCAGAGCCTTCCATATAGCAGAGTGTAGCACTAGTGGAGTGTACCTTGGTACATCTTATCAATGTATGTTTCAGCCCCAAGATCAGATTGAAGTTGGTGAAGATGGCTTTAAGCAGTACGATGGTAAGCCTGGGTTTTTATGAAAGGGTTTGAGTGTTTGTGTGTGTGTGTGTGTGTGTGTATATGTGTGTGCTCCGGCTGTAATGTTACATTTGTAATCTGCATGCATTGTAGACAAACATGAACACGTTTTTCTTACTTGCTCTTTGCAATTTTCCAAACGTCCTTCCTCCCGCTTTGCTCTTCAGTCATTACTGCCCTGGACATGGACGCCATGATGAGTACCATCTATGCTTGGTTGGAGAACCCGGTGAAGTTTGAGAAGTCGCATGGCGTTAATAACACCCTGGATACTGAGATCGTCCCAAAGCCTGACAACAATGAGGAGGATGAGGAGACTCACATCCTTATTGTGGAGGGCTTTCTGCTTTACACCTATGGGTAAGAAAGTGTGCTCATTACATGTCTGTTGTTTGTCACTGTAAAATAAATCCGACCAGTTGGCCCTTTGGTATTAATTTGTATCTACCCTTGCAGACCTTTGATCGACGTGCTGAACCAACGTTACTTTATTTCCATCCCATATGAAGAATGCAAAAAGAGGAGGTGGTAAGTGCTTCAGTGTTCAGGCCGGGTTTCTAGTCATTGGTATGACCTTTATGTAACTGGTGTTGTGTCTCTGCAGCTCTAGGAACTACACGGTGCCAGACCCCCCCGGCCTGTTCGATGGCCACGTCTGGCCCATGTATTTGAAACACAAGAACGCCATGGAGGCATCAGATGTTGATGTCTGTAAGTCTGTGTGCATTTTTTCCGTCTCATCACTTTCCATGCAACTGTAATATTTTCATATTTACAAAATGAACGTTTCTCCTATTGATTGAATGCATGTGTGCTATTACAGTGCAGCTAGATGGAACCAAGTCAAAGGAACAACTGTTCAACTTTGTCTATGGCGACATCCTGAATAACATCCAGAAGTCTCTTTAACAAACAAAGGTACACAAATCATCTTGACTGTCCTGTTTATAAAGTAATCTCCATATCCACATGAGTTTCTGATCATTTTTTATTTATTGCAGGTCACACGATCGGCTAAAAGGAGCATATTATCAGCCTGCAAGCAGAAGCCCGTCTGGTCTTAAGTTTCTACCTGGCAGCTCATTTAGCTGACTGCTATGATTTTTATGTAAATGAATAACTGACGGCATCAAATGCTGGCATGTTTTTATATCTTCCATATTTATTGCTTTGTTACAGCCTACACTCCAAAAGAGAGTTGATGGATATGTTCAGAGGATGGTTGCACTTTGCAGATGTCAATAAATAAGCCTCCTGCCAGTGAGCTCTTGTGATTATTTTAAGGAGATAACCCCCCCCACACACACACACACACACACACACACACTTTACCTGTTAAACTGAAAGAAGTACAATGTAAATAGAAAATTAAACTTTTAGAATTGTGAAGAGTCTTTGCATGTGTGAAGTCCACATTTGTAAATTGTAGTTTTCAAAATAGTCCCCTTTCAACACTTGCAGCCCCAGGCAGCTGCTAAGTTAGGCACAGTGAGCAGACGGCGTCACTATCTTGCTCTCAGGCAACAGTTGGTCTTGGTGATAAGTGGAATCACGAGGTTGTGACCTCAGGTTTACAGTCACAACCCTTATCTAAATTCAGACATGCAGGCCACTTGAAGTGTTCCCTTCAGAATAAACTTCAACGGTCCCATTTCTTGGTTTTACAGAGCAATACCCTTGTGTAAAATAATGCAGATTGGGTGGAAGTAAATACATGATTTACTTCAACCTCCTATATGTAGGAGGCTAAAGAGTCATGATATTGGACCACGGTGTAACACACATACGGTTTATAATGAAAGTATTCAATACAAACACCTTATATTAAAAGCCGGGTATGTATTGGTTTGGGTTTCTGTAAACAGGCCAAGCTGCATCACTGGATGCAAGTAGACCATCACTTGGAGCAAGTGGAAAAAAATATGGTGGACAACCAGATGTCACTGCCACAGCAATCTTTTTAATTTTAATGAATGACTAGAGCAGTGCTTTAATCCCAAATGCAAAGACATTTATTTTAAAAGATGCTTTACCAGAGTTGCAATAAAAAAGCTCAACCATTTTGTCATTCTCCATAAATCTGCAGTAAGCGGCTTTTTGGTTGCTAACACTGCTTACTGTGTTATTACTGCAGGCACACATTACAATATGTATTTATCTGTATATTGATATGTATTTATGTGTATTTACACACAATATGTGGTTAATGTAATACATTATGAGTGTTGGGTCATGTATTTGTAAGCTTTAGAAACATTTTCATCTTTGGCTGCATAAGTAGAAAAGGTTTTCTACTAGCTTAGTGCACTTATGCAGTGCAATGCCATAATAATGTCTAAGGCTCACACATTAATATTGTGCAAGATTCTTGTAATGGAAAAATACAGGTGATGACATCTAAATTCAACATCCACAGAAGTCTCGAAATATCGGAGTCAAGGGTGTGTCAGGCCCCTCTGAGGAAGTGAAATGGCCTTCACTCTGCTGTTAAAGCACACGTTATGTAATGTTACTATAGAGATATGGGAGTAGGTCAGAGCTATTGGAAAAAGTCATTTTCCCCCTTTTGTAGTTCTGCATGAGGTTTGTTGCTCTTGTATATAATGAATTATTGTAACTGCTTAACAGATCCGTTTCAATACGTTATGTAATCATTTTAGTTAAATAAAAGTAAAAGATAATCCAACTGCTATTTTTTAGCAGTCATTCAACTAACATGCCTCTGAAAACAAACTACTTGGTATTTTTAGATCTATTGCCTTCATCTTTTTCCATTTAACAGCCACTGTTTTCCCACTGCTGGATGTGTCACTCTGGAATAAAACAGTCCTCAAATGTTGATATTACACTGCACGCAGGAGGACAAATGGATGTCTGACAAAGAGAGCACGTGTTGTGTTATTCACTGAGCACAAAGAAACTCTTATGGGTTCCAGACAGACTACTTAATTATTGTCACATCAGGGTCTCTGCAGCAACAGCACGGACACACACAGGTAGACACTGAACATCTGTTATAATGCAGGTCAGTTATTGAGTTATTGAGGTTTTATTGTTATATGTATGCATTTCTATGGCGTCAAATGACTTCTCAGTATGTACCCCACCCAGTTCCTCTCTGGTACATTGCAACATTCTGAATGCGTCCTCACACACATATATGTTCACATCTGCCTGAACTTCCAGCTCTCCTTGGTATTGTTCAATCAGAGGCTTTGTACAACATATTTTCATTTACACAGTTTGTCACTTTAACTCCAGAATATTCTTTGCCTGCAAGCATTCAAGCTTATGTTAGATGCAACGTCTGTTCACGGGTTGTTGTATGAGTTCACACCACCAGTACCTTCAAATGTATCAAGAGGCAGAGAGAGGAAGAGAGAGAGAGAGAGAGAGAGAGAGAGAGAGAGAGAGAGAGAGAGAGAGAGTGGGAAAACCAATTGCAACCATATCCATCTTGGGAATTTCCTGCAGCCTAGCAGGACAAACACCAAAATACTTCATCTGTTTACAGTGCAATTCTTTAGCTTGGACCAAAGTTTTAAAGGCAGAAAGTTCTTCTGTGTGTTAATTTTTGCAAAGCCACACACAGAGATATCTGTTTGTCAGTGTGAGATTCTTGTTCAAAACCAGGTATTCTGCATGCTAACGCCCTGAAATGGCTCCACATTTTAACAGTAACTCATAACATGCTTAACTTCAATGCCAAAAAATCATTTAGAGATGGTGTTTGTCGATTTCCTCAAAGGGTGGCTAACTCATTTAAAACGGGGTGTTACTTCACAACGTGTGCAAGCTGGTCAGACTTATAAGCGAGAGAGAGATAAGCAGTTATGTAACCTTGACTGCTGCTGGCACGGCCTCCCCTTGACTGGACTGTTTCATATCTGCACTAAAGCACAGCTGCATACATTTTACTCACCTCTACTACTGTAATACTTTACCTACCTGTTGCTTTTCTTACTATACACAACAATTAAATTGACTAGTCGGGGACAGCTTGAAATATTAAAGATAAACACAATAAACTAGAACAGTATTTTTTCAGTGAAGTGGGTCATAACTTGCAGAATATAAGTTTCTGTTAACTCATTGCCGTTAGATACAGTAATTCATGGATGAATGGCACAGTGGTGATGTCTCCTGACACCTGTAGGCTGCTGCCTCTGGACTACAACAAACCCTGCAGTTTTCTAAACCACACCAACCGCTGCACGGGTTGGAGTACTGGCTCTTACTGGATCTTGTTTGTGTATAAGTGAGCAAGAGTGTGTCCGCCTGCCTCTCTGTCTGCATGGGTGCACGTGTGTCTGTGCTGCGTGCGTCCGTCCCATGCTCTGTCTCCTTACACACCTCTCCACAGTGCTTCCAAAAAGCAGAGGAAGCAACAGTCTGCTGTGGTCGACTCAAATAGAGCATATAAACAACACTATAAATCCTCCCCTCAGACCTCTAACTCCCTACAGTTAAGGTTTGGATTATCACATCTCCACCTCACACAGGTCAGACAGGACACGGCCGTGCAACCGCTAACCACCCTGGTGTGGAGTAGAGGTGACTGCGACTGTCTGAAAACGATTTCTTTGCCTCGCTCACAATGCCCCATTTATTACATTTCCTCCTTAACCAAAGAAAACAACAAGAGCAGTGCACATTCGGTTAATCAAATCATCCTTTCCAGCCACCACAGCTACGCTGCTCTTCAAAGCCTCCTTCGCAGCCTACAAGCTGTTTCTATATTTACTGCTTTTACTACAGTCTAAGAGGAGCCTGTGAAACCAGCCACTTGTGCCATAAAACCTTTTGTGACGACTGGGGTTGTTGTATGGATTTTGAAAATGTGACCCTCTAAAGCTGGCATGGCAGTGAGCTGAGCGGGGTTAATGCCACACCTGTGGGGCTGATGTGAAAACAGCCTTTCACCCATTGTGGTTCACTGGCTCTGTCTGTGTTTACGCTGAGTGGAGAAATGACACCACAGAGCAGACACAACAAGACACTCCCATACATGGCATTAGACATTTAAAGTGTGCACATTTCACTGCTGCTGTTGCTGCAACACATAGGTGGTGGAAGAACTACACAAGATCCTGTACTTCAGTAAAAGTAGCAACACCACAATCTAAAAATGCAGTAAAAGTTACATAAACTTTATAAAGTCGGTGTACAGAGGTATCATAGAATACACATTTTGCAGGATCTCCCCTTTCAGTGTTTACACTTTGTTTACACATATTTGTGCGAGTATGCACTGCTACAGCATAATATTAACTGACATGTTAAGAGATTAAAGGTGGGTCCTGCTTTATTACCTTTTTATTTTATTTTAATATATATATAAAATAAATTTGCTTTTGTACAAATAAATGAACAAATGCAGATAGGCAAGTGGCCCTCCTTGGTGAAGGGCCCTGTGTCAAAATCACACTTTTTGTGCTTTCAATAGTGGTGAAAAGTAACTTAATTACATTTACTCAAGCACTGGTACAATTAAGATACTTGAGTATTAATGTGTTCTGCCCCTTTATACTTCTATCCCACTATATTTCAGAGTGAAATATTGTACTACATTTATTTGACAGCTATGGTTACTAGTTATTTTACAGATGAAGATTTGACATTAAAACGCATGATGAGTATATAAACTGCAATATCTCATTTAAGATTAAACCGTTGTTTCCAAACCTTTTCGTCTTTTGAGCCCTTACAAAAAAGAGTGTCTCTTGTCACATTTCAGATTTGTATGTAGTTGTGAACAGTGTCACCAAAGAGACATTATAAGAGAAAATAATTGTTTGAGGCTCAAAGAGCTAAAATTACCCAATCTTTCACAAAAAGCAATAAAGTAAGTAAAGTACTTAACTAGCTCCTCCGCGACCTGCTACAACAGTAAAATGTGAAAATGGTACATTAATGCATCAGTATTAACAGTTGAATTATGTAATATATAATAATATATAAGTCTAAGGGGCATTTTTAGAGGAATGGGAAGTTGATGATTGAGATTGATTGAGAGGATTTTTGCTCGGTGGCCCCCAGCAGGTTAATCCAGTCAAGTTAAGATGAAGCTGTTTGAACTAATTTATGTACTGTTGTTGAATTCTGTAACAGTGCAGGATTTTTACAAGTTGATCATATGTTTTGTGATACATGTTGCAGAGTAATAAGTACCATAATAAAACATTTACTTTAAAAAGTTACTTTTATACATTCTATAAGATCAAAATTAATTAGAAATGTAAAAGGATTTTTTGGGAAAGATGTGGTGCTTACAAAGTAAACCATTGTGCTTAAAGATCTATTCTGTACCATCTGTTGACTCACAGAAACCTAATTACAAATGTTCTCCATGCCCACTTGTCCAGACTTGCGTATGCAGAGTTATATAAGACCTGGTTGAGGAGGGAAAGGAACCTCACTCACCATCACTTTGGTGAAAAACACCACAGAGACATGTGTTTTCCAGAACCTTCAATCCATCTCCTCACGCGGTACGCAGTGTGCACAAATACTACGACACCAACCAAATGGTAAAACCTGAGGGAAATAATAACATGATGCAACCATCCTCAGTGTGGGCCAGAGGACCATATCCTGTTATGGTGGGTGCTGCCAGTCTATAACAGACCACAGCCTCCCACTCCTCACCGTCTGAATCACTGTTTACTTAGACAGGAAGGCCGTCCACTATACAACATCATCATCTGCTGCTGCTCCATGTCTGTGACTCGCTTGTGGCTTTGGCAATGGGGGGGTTGTGTTTTCCCCGACGGCCAAGTTTCTAAAAGCAGACACAAGTTAAAACCAAACGCTTGGAGGAACAGAGCCCATCCTCGGAAACCGCTGCTTCTTTGAGCTGTCTACCTCTGGAGCCTCGAACACACGCCCCCTCCTCCTGGAAACACAGAGCCCTATTCAATCAAAGCATTACCTAACTAAGAGCAGATCCTGAATACTACTATGCCAAAGTGTGAAAGTGCTCATTTCATGCTCGTTAATGGAAAATTAAGTACAAGAAAAGACAAAAAGATTGGTAACAGACTAAATTATATTACTCTTCCTGCAGATTTCTCTTTTTGTTTTTAGGAATTATCTTTGCTTCCAATGCACCCCTGACAAACCTTTATGTATAACAGACGTGAGCAGACTTCTTTCCATATTTGGTCTTACCAAATACACAGATCTCACAGACCCAGTTTCAGAAAATGCAGAAAACATCAATTAGTGTTCAAAAGGCATTTTTTAAGAAAAAATGTCAAACAAAATCCAAAGTCAAGGTAACTGTGAGAACTAGAAACTAGAAACAAAGGTTGTTTTTTTTGCGCAGCCTCACTTTCAGTGTGGAATCAGGTTGCCCCTCTCCGAGTCTGGACCCCTCCATGGCCACACTGTGGTTCAGTTTCCTCCCTAAACAGGGACTGAGCGATGGTGGACCAAGCCGTGTTGGTTTTGACTGAGTTTGCTGCTGTAGTAGTAAGTATAAAATTAGTTTTATGTGAATTGGAGGGGGTGGAACAGACACATGGTTGTGTGGACAGAGAGGAATGTAACCTACATTTCTGTCAACAAACTCCATGGTACATGACAATGGGGTACAAAATGTGTGTGAAAAGACACATTGTGTGTTGAAAACATTGGTCTAGTGTTTAGCAATTCAGTGACAATTTAAGTTTTATGGGGTTAAGGTTGAGGCTGAACTGGGAATCAACAAGAGTCAGTAAACCAAGATGATCCGTCCTGTTTCCATTCCATTCCTCCATTTTACCAGCTTGTTAACTGCAGTTACCTACATTCACCAGGCATGTATGGTGCTCAGATAATCTGACCCAGGTAAGATAGATGCAATGAAAACCCAGCAGAGAACAGAGATTGTAAAATACTAGTTTACATCCTACATGTTCAACTGTGTGTGATGCATGGAGGACAGAGACTCTGCAGGTTTTCATTAAAACTTACACAGGGGTGATCAGATGATCCTCTCTGGCTGTAGGTGTGCTAATCATTAACGTCAGCAGGCGCAGAAATGTTGACGCAAAAAAAGCCTTTCATTTAGCCATCAAAGATCAAGAAATCATTTCTGGTCTCTGCTGACACCTGGTGGGCTGAGATGCTTAATACTGTTCACGTAGTCAGATGCACGTGGACCTGAAAACAGTAAGTTTACACCATGTTACAGACATGACACATTACCGTATAATTTATGTGTGCAACCCTGAATAGCACCAAAGCAGGTACTAATCCTCAAACATACTGTAGTTCACTGCTTAGAAGAAGTTTGACTAAAATGTAAGTCACACCACTCCAAACCAGTTTGTGTTGCTTTTATTATTAATTGTACAAACAGTAGAGTTCCAGGCATAAGTAGTGCATAGAAACCTCTTGAAAGGTCTGTTAAAGACATTTACACTTGCTGTGTATTGTAGGGGCAAAGTTTGGTACATATATTATAATAATAGCTGGACCCCAGAAACACAGTCAGTAAAGTTTAGTGCAGACCTATTTGACCTTAAACAACACACCTGTTTTCTAACATTCAGCAGTAACAGGACATGAAGCCCAGCAACAACATATATTAACACTTTATCTTCAACACAAGATAGCAAACGCATTGATTCTCCTCCTGGTCATTGTCTGACAGCTACAAATGTCTCTTTGAGCAAGTTGTCCCATTCTCAGGGAGGTGCTCCAGTTTGTGTTTGTCATCAGAGGTTGGTATCAGCATTTGATGATTTAGTCCATGTCTTTGGTTTGTGGCGATCTTGGCAATTTCGCACATAAAGGATCAGAACAGAGTTTTTGCAAGTTTTAGCCCATTTACTAAGAACCATATAAACTGTCTATTAAGTGAACCATTTTCCAAAGCACATTAAACTTTCAATGATTTTTTTCAATGGATTCACTTTCTATTTTATTTAATAAATACAGTTTCAGACAAAAATGTCTAACTTGTTCCACGTTTGTTTACTGCTGCAGTGTAGGCATAAAGATGGACGAGTGACGCTCAAGTGAAGAAACAACAGGAATCAGGAAGCTACCAGATAACAACTTATATCCCCAAGTCAAGCAGAGTATACCTACAGTCTTTTCTGTAATACTGTTGGAAACAAAGATAAACCAGAAATACGTTTAGAGCCAATCTCAGTCCTATTTTCATACCATTTCTTACAGCACATTTGATGGTGGAAGTCGTCCCCATAAACCTTTTAAAAAAGGTATTTCAGGAGCTGACAGGTGTAAAACCTGAACTCATGCTGATTTCTAACCAACATTTCCAATAAAATGATCTGTACTTTAAAAACCAGCTGAGGCTGGAAACCTGCTTGCAATAAAGCATTTTTGGGAAATCATGTCTACTTTTACTGTCTAATCTGTGGTATTGTGCAATAATTCAGAGAGCTCACATCAGTGAGCAAGGTCAGCTGCATTACAATGCGACTATAATTTAAGTAATAGACAATAATAAAAGTAGTCGCTTATATTCAGCATGATGGATTATATGTATAAAACACGTTTCGAGGAGATTTCACAATAATACGATACCAAAATAATTGGAAACAATGGCTGTCTGGATGGAAGGCAAACACATTCAAAGATCTAAATATGGTTAAAGACGCATATGATGTCATAACAGCGTCCCCTGTTGGGATCACTTTTCCTGTCTGACTGTATTGTGTCAAATAAAGGCAAAAATGCTCAAAACAAAAAAAGCTAAAGTACTTGCGCTTTGGATAATGGTCAGCATAAATGTACCATATCGCTGATAAGCAATAAATAGGCTAAAACATGCAAAACCACCTGTATGGTCTATTAACACAGCAGACAAACTTGGGGATCCTACGTTCTTTTAGCAGGTTTGGCAATAAGCTGCCTCTCTCTCTCCAGCTCCTTCTCACGCTGCTGCTCCTTCTCCAGCGCCTCCTTCTGCTTCTGTTGCTGCAGCTTCAAAGCTCTTTTCTGTCAGAAAACAACAGTCAGCATTTAATTTATTGTTGTTAATTTTGCATCCATCCACCGATATTTGCTCCTTATCTTTAAAGATTGGCATCAACTAAACTGATGCTAGAAAAACACTGACTGAGATGAGGGATACCTTTAGTTTAGTTGTCTTTTCGTGGAGCATAATCATCTCTTTCCTTATGTTCACCAGTTTGTTGTGGTAAACCTTCGCCTCTGTGAACTAAAGATGACAACAGTGATTAGAAATCATTCCTGCTGGCTGGTGTAGAGAGTACAAACAAGAGAAACATGAGTACGAATAAGATTATAATCCAGCCCAAACATACCAGTGAGTTGAGGTCCAGTAAGGCATTACATTCTCTGAACTTTGTGACTTCTTGGTCCAGAGTGTCTAACAGTATCAGCTGATTTTGTCTGGTTGAGACAAGAATGAAGAACAGGGATATAAATGTCATCAAGTGGTGCACTTTTTCACCAAAACATTACTCATGTTTAAGGACACCTACTGAATATTTAACACCTTCCTCATTATTTAAAAGACCAAAAAAATGAAAGACAATTTACAAATTGTATTTAAAGTTCAGTCAGATTCTCTGCACCTTGATTGTCTCTGCTCAAGCTTTTAATGATTTCTTCTTTAGATAAATCTTTGATCTCATGGTGACACAGGAAAGAAAATCTTCAGACTTGTTAGGACTACTCAGATCCAGCTGGAGCTTATTTACCAGATGATTGAATTAATGAGTACAACTTATCACTGAAATCATTGACTGCAGTCTTTAGTTGGAATAAAACTGGCATAAACTCATGGCATGTTCTGAGTGGTGGTAAGATAATAATGGTGAAAAGAGAACTGCAGCACCTATCAAGTGTTTCCTTGCTGGTGACCATCAGGTGTAATAGTTGCGTGTCATGAAACACTAAGTAATACTCACGTGAGCTCTTGGAGGGCTCGTTTAGAGTTCTGGAGATCCGGTACGTAGTGAGAGAGTAACCCCTCTGTGAGTTTGTCCACCGCTTTCTTATCCACAAACACGTTCTCTACAGGGGCTGAACTCTCCTCGTGCAGTGATTCCTGCTGTGCCGACTGGAGATCTGTCAAATATTTTAGAGAAAAATGTACGAAGCATTTAGTGTTGAGTCACAAAGGTCCCTTCAATAAATTAACCAGATCAGAATCAGAACTACAGCTTATTACTGACGTCCTTGAAATTTGAGTTCACCTTTCACCTCCTCTATTCCGACTGCTGACATTTGAGATGTCAGATTGCAGGATTTTAAGTGATCTAGTAAAGGTAGTAAAGTAAACACAAATGGGTGAAAGCTGCTCTTAAGATATTGTATAATATAATAGTTTGCATTATGGGAAGTGCAATATCTTCCCATAATGCAAACCTAAGGCCTAAAGACTAAAGATCAAGATATCTCAGTCTCTGCTGTTCCGATTTAAACCTGTTTCAGATTTTAACACCCAGCCAATCAACTCTGTACAAAAGGCAAACTTCATGCTTAACCTTTAACTCTGAGCATTGTTTTAATTATTATGGTCTCTTTCTTGGATCCGCACAAGTTGCATGAGCTGCCCTTGGGTCTGTAGCTGGATTCAACTAATCTATACTAGCAGGTAGCCTGATCATAGTAAGCCAGACAGGTGTAGACAGTAGAGAGCAGGCTAAGCATCTGCACACATACCTTCACTGTGTGGAAGTTCAGTCTGGGACGAAGGTCCTTCATCTTCCATCCCCTCTACCTCCATGTGCAACGGCTCTGTTGACCCAGTCTGCTTTTAGAACCTGAAAAGTGGCACCAGGCAAAATGGATCTCACCGTTTTATCAGATGCACATTATCAGTTGAACATCTGTACCATAACGTTAGCTTATCACAGCACCAAGCATCCGGGAAGCGTCGAGCATCGAGGAAGTGTTTAGCTAGCTTGCTGCCCTGCCTCATAACCGACAAGACGATCTGTAAACGTTTCTCAGTCCACGCCGTCTTACCAGTGTTGCTGTCTGTTTACTTAACAGCAACTGTAGGTGTGGTGCGTTGTTGATATGATGAATACAGCAGGAGAGACAACAGCAGAAAGACTTTCGATTTGTTGCTGCGTCTGAAAAGAACGTCATGTGACTCCTGCGTCCTCATGTGACTGCTGACGAATCCAAACTTGCTAGTGGTTACTTCCGGGTGCGGAGCGATACTGTTATAACTCTGACGTTTACACCAGTATTACAATGATCGTTTTCAATTTCAGGACTCAGTTTGGACAACCGACAGGTACATCTTTAGGTAAGTCTGCCCCATGTTTTCAAACAAACTACCACACTACAAAGGTTGTCTGTTAGTCGCGACCTGACATGACAAGATAGCTAACCTTTACTAGCTAGCTTGTTACTGTTTACCCAAGGCTGTTTTTAAGAGTCAGACTATTGAACTCTAAGTTTATCAGCGCACGTGAGTGACTTTATCGTATGTATATGTTACCAACTCGATGTTGACATGGGTTGGTCTGTTGAGGTCTCCTTATTAAAATAGCTGAGCTGTACTGAAACGATGCTTTCTGTGTGCTGGTGTCACTTTACTTTGTTGCTCTCCTCCAGGTGCTAAGACGGAGTAGAAATGCGAGCTTGCGGCTGTACCCCGCCACAAAAATGTGAATGATTACCCCAGAAGACATTAACCTACAGGCAGAGCGCATCTCGTGATACCTTGCCCCCGTAAGTATTAAAGATGGCAGGTGGGAACTTCATGAACAAGGTGCGGTCCGCTTTCAGGAGGGAGCAGAGCGACTGGGACCTGAGCGACACGGCGCCTTTTGACTTCTCCGACGAGCTGGAGGAGGACGAGACGCCCAAATTCAACAAGCTGAAGGTCGTTGTCTCCGGAGAGATGTCGGACTACTCTGCCGGAGCTCCGTCCAACGGAGTGGCGGTGAACACGCTGGTGGTGGCGGATGATGACGATGACTCCCTGCTCGAGTCCTCCTCCAGCCCGGGCAGCCCGAGGCTAAACATGGACCCTTGTGACAACTGCAACAAGAAGAGGGAGAAGATCAAACACAGGAGGGTGATGAAGAGGCTTGTCATTGCAGCTTTGCTGTATTTCCTTTTCATGGCGGGTGAAATTATAGGTAAGCATATGCAGAGTAAACCTCAGATGACATTATTATTGTCTTACTGCTGGTCACTCATCACAGTCAACTTTATGACCAACCAGCCACAGAGAGGTGGATACTGAGTTATTGCTGATACTTCACAATGATCAAACAGGTAGAGACATTCACTTATATCACATATATATAGCATAAACTAGAGGGAAACATTTATAGCATCGGCCACCTCCCACTAATATCATAAAACATTAACCATTAGGAAAATGGAGCAGAGGTGTGAGGTGGAAATCTGGAAACAAGAGTCTCTGAATCACCAAAGTATTTATTAAGCTTTCTGCAGAAAGGACCCATTGATGTGCACTCAACAGTCAGTCAAGAAGAGGTGAAAAGGAACCTGGTTACACGTCTTTATAGGAAGCAAGTATGTGAGTGTAGCAAAGCCCAAACAAGTCAGCAGTCAGATAAGGAATCCCATAACAGAATGAATTCCTTTGGGTTAGCGAGGACGGACAGAAGGACAGTTGCATAGCAAGAATGTTCAAGAGACAGAAATCAAATCAGCATGATACAGATTAAAATGGATATAGAGTAAATTCCCATTACAGGTGCTACTTCACACAGGACGTCTCCAATATTGTTTCACATTTACTTTTTCAATGCAATGAGCACCACAAATGACACTTGGGGTTCACCTCCACTGTATTGTGGTGGATGGAGAAATCCAAGAGACGGAGATCTCTACCAAAACTCTGCACGCCTAAATATCTCAAGATAAAAGCAAGGCCTTTTTTTCTCGTTAAATCCAGGATGACATAATGCGACCAAATCCAACACATTTGCACATTATTGGCTCAGAAAAGTAAGATTTGTTGTATTTGTTTAGGGCTGTTATATAAGATTGAGTTATGGACTGTACAGGTGCTCTACATCAAGATCACAGTAGCTGCAGTTTCTGCCAGTCTGGAAGGAAAGCAGCCGTAGGCCCCTATGACTGATTATACATGACCAAGCAGCATTTCAACCTCTTGTGTAGGAACTCTAAAAGCCTGTCCTGCTGACTACCTTGTGCTAAACAATCTCATAGATAAGTGTTGCTGTTATTATTTTACTAATCTTTGGATCATACATTTTCTGGTTAAATATTATATCAAAAAGGAAATCACGGTACAAATAAAATGATGTTATATACTGACCATTTTCTGAAAACCATTAGCTTCACGTGTGTTAGACTTTTTCTGTTTTGCAGCTTTTGTTTTCTTTTTGAGTCGTGTGTGTTCTAATAAAAAAGTGGTGACTGGAACTAAACTGTTTTGTATCTGCATGCCTTGTACAAATGGCAAATGTTCACATTGTCTTTTACTTTCAGGTGGTTATGTGTCAAACAGCTTAGCCATTATGACTGACGCTGTGCACATGCTAACAGATGTGGTGGGCATTTTGTTTTCTCTGCTGGCCCTCTGGCTCTCCACCAAGCCACCCACCAAGAGATTCACCTTTGGACTGCATCGCCTCGGTACGTCTCAGATTTCAGATGCTGTCACACTTTTTCTTTCCACTACCCCTTTCTCTCCATTTCCTCTGTCTTCAGTGAGGCAGACAGATACAGTACATGTGGTTTCATTGCAGATGAATCATGTTCAAAAGCGTGCGTGTGCGTGTGCGTGTGCGTGTGTGTGTGTGCGCAGCAGTTGTATTCTCCAAAGCTTCACTGTAAGAAGGAGACAAAACAAAACACGTTTCATGTTATCCCCTATTCACCCTTATTCACAAAGAGCATGTTGGCTGTTACAGTAAAAAAAAAAAAGCCTTAATAGCGTGGGGGTTTTAATGCTTAGATTAATCCATGAGGCCGCTCACAGTGAAAGCAGTCATTGCTAGGTCAGCAGGTTGAGTATTGGCTTGAGCAGCAAAGATGAGGTATGAGATGGTAACTGTCAAAACAGCAAGGGCTTTGTAAATAAATAAATACGTGCAGCCAACCAATTTTGTCATGTACAATGCAGTGTTGTAATTCTCACCAGTCATGAGGACAGAATGGTGAATGGAGGCAACTCCTCTGTAATACAGGAACTGAGAGTGAAACTGCTTCAGTCCTTCTTTCTCCACGTCAGAGGGAAGCTGCTTCTGTATAAAAAGCACAGCTTCTGTTGTAGTTTATCATCAGGGTTTTCTGTGTGATGCTGTATGTAAATGTCATGTAATTCCCCATCAGACTATAGATATTTGTATTCTGGGACCCTCTCAATATTAAAACCAGCCAGAGTGGAGATATGCTTTTATTATAATCTATATCTCTGGATTTAGAGAATAGCACGACCTTGGTTTGGTTTCATCAGTGACTAAGTTGAGATTAATAAGGGCATCTTTTATTGTGGAATATTTTCCAACACAATGTAAAACAGTATTGTCCACTTCATTTGAATTTGACTGTCACAAATGTAAATAAAGAACAGGACAAGGTCCAAACTGGATCCCTGAACGAGCCACAATATATTTAACCAGAAACAGAATGTAGCACAGAGATGGAGATGCATCTCCATAGTGTTGATTGAACAAATCCAAATAGTTTCCTACAGCAGCAGATATTTGCAGTTTTTGGCCCGTACTGTTAAGCTAAGCTTCCTGTTGAAATCAGGTTTTTCTCACTGCGTTTTATTGAACTAATTGTGATTTCCTGGCATAGAGGTGGTATCGGCAGTCTTCAGCGTGGTGCTCATTTACATTTTGACGGCCATACTGCTCTATGAGGCGGTTCAGAGGACGGTGCACCAAGACTTCGACATAAATGGAGATGTCATGCTCATCACTGCAGCTGTGGGGGTGGCCGTCAACCTCATGTAAGTGAACCGCTCAAAAATCTCTGTTTAGAGAAAATGTAAAAGTTTACGAAGCATGAACTGACGTGCAGCGACAAGACAACGCTGAATGCACGCCTGCGAGTGTAGTGTCAGCAAAAATGTACCGGTTCAGTCCACAGTACTGTCTATAATGCACTTCATAGTTTTAAGTTTCTGGTCCTCGGTGTGTAATGTTTGACCAGCATTGGTAGTCAGTCAAGTCTCACTGACTGCAAGCCTCACCCATGATGTGACTTTGATAAACCATATTTAATGTTAACGCTTAAAATAAATCCCCCATTCTTCGTTTTCTGTCTTCAGAATGGGTTTCTTGTTGAACCAAGGCGGTCACCTCCACTCCCACGGCCACGGTCACTCCCATGGTCCCTCCCATGGTCACTCCCACGGCTCCGCAGCCGCTGGCTCAGGTCAGCAGCAGAGGCCGCACGGCAGCCTGGCTGTAAGAGCCGCCTTCATCCACGCTTTGGGAGACCTCGTCCAGAGTGTCGGGGTGCTCATAGCTGCCTACGTTGTCCGCTTCAAGGTACCCTGCCTTTTTCAACAATTGATCACAGTGAATGTTATTAACACGGTTTACTTTTAATGGTACTTTCCTAGAACTATTGTTTAGGAAATGTTAAATCTCTTTGAGTAGTCATTTAAACTTTTCTTTTAGTAGACTATCTAGATTTCCTCTGTAAATAAATATGGACACAATTATTTGTAGCTGCATCATGCATAAAAGAGTACAACAAGTATAACTTCCAAGATAAGAGGGGTTGACTGAAAATGGTGTGTGTGTGTGTGTGTGTCTCTCATGTTCATCCATCTCTGGCTTGGACTTTGTCAAACACTACCTGTAGTGAGGAAACAAACTAAAAGTCACTGACAGGCTGGGGTCGATCCGAGTTTGTTGTCTGATGCGCTACCAAAAACAATTCACTGAGATCCGAACTATGTTAAGTTACTTTTATTAATAAAAAAAAGTTTAAAATTTATAATCAGAATAATTACTTTACAGAAGAAACTATGAAGAAAATCCGGCGACCCACTCATCCTGTCCTCCCTGCTCACGGGTGATCAGGTGTTTATATCCACTGAGTGTCACCGCCCATATCCATGTGACCCAACTCTCTCAATAATCACTGCAATCGCATAATAATGAATGATCATTGTTTGCCAACAATGATTTTTTTTCTGTGTAATTGTTGGCCCCAAATTTTTTTATTCAACTTTTGAATTGAGTTTATTTAGACTACTGCGATGGCTGGGCATGCAGTAGGCTCTCCACAAGTGCATTCATTAACTAATTATGAAGAAATGTAAAAATGATTTTAGCTGACTTGATGTAACCCTCTGACTTCACAGCCGGAGTTTAAGTTGGCAGACCCCATCTGCACCTACATCTTCTCCGTTCTGGTTCTCTTCACCACATTCCGCATTATACGAGACACAACAGTCATTGTGCTGGAGGGTGAGTCTTGGCTCCGAGCAGATGATGTTGTTGACTGTTTGGAGCGCTGTAAGTGCATTATGGTGTGGCTTCTATCCTGCTGTGTCAGGTGTTCCCAGGCATCTGGACACTCAGCGAATCAAAGAGGACCTCCTGAAGCTGGAGGATGTCCAGTCAGTTGACGAGCTGAACGTGTGGGCGCTGACAGGTGATAAGACGGCAGCACTTGTGCATCTCCAGCTCAGTAAGTAGCTACATAATATCAGCACGCATCAATAAAGGAGGGGGATTTGAAGGAATATATTTCCACATTTCAGTACTGTTGTGTAAATTAAAGTCAACTCTGGAAATTACTATTCAGACAAAAGAGTAATAGTTGCCTAGATTTACATTTACTTTTAGTTTTCACACAAAACTTGAACTTTCCTTTTCATCAATCAATAATGATTATTCATTTATTATGACATATTTATTAACAATCTACATGACAGAACATTTTCAGTCCTTGTGATGTCCTATTTCAGAAATAACAATGTGGGGTTTTTTGTTCTGTTTTTTGTCTTATCCTATGATTCTAAAGTGTAAGTCTCAAACTAATTATTATTTTCATTAAGATAAATTAGCTCTTGTATAAGACAAAGAACAGCAGCAAATCTTCAAAGTTTAGGAGTCGGAACTAGTGAACATTTGACGTTTCACAGAAACGATTCATTAATTATCATACTGCTTTTTTTGTCGATTTAATAAAGTGAATGCATGCAAAGGCGCACTTTATTTGAAATACTGTCAGAATTACATTACTCCCTGAGAATCAACAAAAACATGAGCATTTTCTCTTCTCAACTTACTTTTAGAGTTACTAAGAGTTAAATTACTATGCTTTTTTTAAAACTATGTGCTTTAAATTATTACTCTGCATCAACATTCGGGGCTTTCAACAGATTTTCTCAAAACTGTCTCGCTGCACAAAAATGTCACTGATGCTGCTTTAGTAAAGTGACTCTGTTGTTCACGACAGTTACTTCATTTTTTTTCTTTCTGAAGAAATCAATGGGTTTCTCTCTGTGTTCGGGATGTGAAGTCTCCTAATGACGTTAACTTGTTCGGCTTCATGCTGTCAGAGGCCAGTGTTTTGAGACACACAACACTGTGGTCTCTCTTCATGACCCACCAAGGAGCAAGATAGGCCTCGTCATACTTTCGTACTTACTTGTGGCGTCTGATGTTGATTCATCGTTTGCTTTGCGATTACTTCGTAGTCCGGTCACAAACGTGTCCTCGCTAGCGGTGAAACATTGTTTGTGTATTGTTTACATTTCTTTAAGCGGACCTGTTCTGTGGTGTTTTTAAGGTGGTCGGTAGGAAAATTAGCACCATCTGCTGGACGTAACTTGACAGTAGAAACAGTGTTCCCAGTAGCACCGCGCCCCCCCTGCCATAACGCCGGGCCCCCAGTTTGAAAACCACTGTGTTAGAGCATCGGAACATCATAACTAGAAGTGTTGTTGGATCTGTTTGTGTCAGCTTGGTATGTCTGGATTTCGGTCTCATTTGTTTAAGATTTTCTTAAACTCGTTCGATAAAGACTTTCCAGGAACATCTATCATCAAGTCTGTCCACAGATTCTCAGAGGAGCACATGTCAGTGTTCTGGCGTAGCAACTTTAGGCTTGATCACTTTGATTTAGAGTTTCCAGTGTTGATTTGGCAGTGCGTTTAATGTCAGTGACCTGTCGGAGCAGACATGCTTGTCCAAGATAAATGCTTTATCTCTCGGTTGCAAGGTCTGCTCTGGAATTTGTTTTTATTTGGCTTTGATCTTTGTTTTAGTGATGCTGCCACCATCAGACTTCACAGGAAGGATGTTGTTTGTTGATGTTGAGACTTGTTTCTACCAAACGTAGCCCGCTGCAGTTCAAGGCATCAGGCTTCGTTTCATCAGAACACAATGTTTTTGCCTTTCAACTCTCAAGAAACTTGAGTGCCAGTTCTTCCCTTGGCTCTCACCTTATATCCTCGCACCACCCATGCTCATGATAGATTGCTGCAGGGATGATGTAAACTATTTTTGAAGGCCAACCTAGAAGTTAGCATCGCCCCGGCTCCCTGGACCAAAACTAATGGGATTTTTCCATTGGATTTTGGATTATTGCAGAAAATAAGCTCTGTGACAAACAAAGATTTTTGATACTTGCCTGTTTTGTTCAGCAAGATACTCTTCACAACTGAACTTCACATTTATGATTTTTACAGCCTAAATGCAAACACTAGAAGTAAAAAGCTAACGTTAGGCTATAAACAAACAATATCACAGTTGCATGATATTAACACCACTAAGACAACTAGAAGTGCAAAAATGCTAACTCATTTTCAGATTTTAGGACTAATTCCTGCAGCACTTTTTTGGAACACTGAAGTTGTTTCATTTATTTTCAAATGTGTTTTTGTGTTCACAGCTTCCTCTAGTGCTAACAACTGGGAGGACGTCCAAGCAAAGGCTCGCCACCTGCTGCTTCACACCTATGGTCTCACCAGGTGCACAGTGCAGATCCAGACACACAGGCAGAGGCCAATACGCAACTGTACGCACTGTCAGCAGCCCAGCGCCTAAAGACAGACTCATGCTCTCATTGACTTCCGCAGTGCAGTTCATGGACCACAGAGAATACAGTACACAAAGGGCCTTGGACGTCGCACCGCTGTCGCAGCTCGGTGCCATAGCAGGAGCCACAGGAGACGGTTAGAAGTGGAAAAAGTCTGGTGCCAAAAGATAGTTAGTGGAACAACAGCAGGTGCACATTTCTAATTAAAGGATAATTTCAGCCTCCAAGGACCTTTATGCTCTTACACATGCAAAGCTTTCAAAGTGAAGTTTGAATGCTTAAAGCCTCAACTTTAAGAAGAGAAGAAGGAAAAAAATACATGCTCTTAATTTACCATTAAAGCCTTTTCCATAAGGTGACTTTTTTTGTATTTTACGGTTTGATTTATCACAGCTGATGTTTCGTCATCAGATGTAGATTTTCCTTTTTTGTTCGTGTGAGGACTGAATACTAGGATTTTATTATTTTACTTAGGATGTCAGCAAATGAAAAGGTACCTCATGTCATTTGATAATAACTGGGGTCACAGCATGTATAAGCTGTCCTCAGCACTGGGAAAAATCCTTTTGTCATTGCGTCCCTTTAGTAAACATTACATCCTATCAAATGCACTTAAACATTATTATTCTTCAGCAAAAGCCGGTTTTTAGGCAGATTTACAACCTTACATATTTTTTAAACTGGTCTACATTGGCTGTACTAACCAACACCTTTAACACTGACATTTCATTCTAGTGTGTCTCTTAATTAATCGTGCGAGCAGGCAACTGACAATCAAAGTGTGACTGACTTTGAATAAAGGTAAATGCTACAGCGGTTGGACCGACTTCAGTATGGTTTTAGCCTTGCACTCTATACTCAGCTTTTTTTCATATCATTAACTGACAGTATAATACCAGACAGGTTTGTGAAATATTCAGTATTTCAGAGTTACAGGGTTTTTCAGGGAAGGAGGCGTGCGTTAAAATATGCCAATAATTATGTTTGTAGTGTTTTCTCTGTCAAGTGTTGAGAGGCTGTGGTGGATTTATGATAAATCTTTCCACACCGCTGATATAAATCATCAAGGGAAATCAGGAATTGGATCACTGTTTTTGTTTATATTAAAGTATTTAATCTTTTGTGCCTCTCTGTGTTTCATTTTTCTGGACAACTTAAGGTTAAGAAAGTTTCATTCTGCACTTAGTTTCACAATCAAAATGAAAGCTACTCAAATCTGGATAGTTATTTTCCACTGAACCACTGTTGCAGATGTTCGACCCATCCTCACCCACATACGTGTTATCTATTTGTGAATTAAAAAACAAATGAAAGAAGTGAGAACACAGAATTGTAGATGGTTAGTGAGATGGAGCTGCATACTTTATTGTGCTGGAAATGTTGCTTTTCAACACTAGGTGGTGTACTTCTACAATTGCTGAGAAATTCCTTTCATGACATTACATTTGTTTTGATAAGACAAAACATGCAAATACATATAGTTTGCATTACACTTCTCTGTTTTCAACTGTTAACCCCTTCAATGATGGTGCAAACACGGGCTGAACAGTAGCATACAACACATTTCTTTCCAAAGATTTGGTTCTTTACATGATGAAACTGCTTTGAAAGTGTCATTTTTCTTGCATTATTGGGCGCACACGTTTGGTGGAATAAAGTCCTCTTTATGGAGAAAACATTGTGTTTCATACAGTATAAACACTGAGAAACAAGTACATAAATATGTTGCTGAAAATTGGTGAACTGGTCCTTTAATGTGAAAGCTGAGCAACCTGTTTGTGAAGTTTTTCTGCCGCCAAAATACAAAAGTACAATTATGTAATGGCACATACTGTATGTATTCACCACATATCTAAAACATTAAAACATCACTTAAGGCTTTTTACACAAAATAAGGTCAATATTTAAAATGTAGACATATTAAGGATTTACAATTGTCAAAATGAGTAAACAGAGAGTGTCTCCAGGCAACAGCTGCGTTAAGATAAAGCCACTGAACCAAAGGCAGTAAACTCCAGCAGTTTACAGCCTCCACCTGACTGCCCCGCCTTACATTAAAGTACCATACACTGCAGTAATGGGCCCTCTCAGTCACTAGTGTCTGCCCCAGTTACAGCAGGCTATATTAAAGAAAGAAAATGCATATCTTTTCAAATTAATACATACAGCATTGAAGTGAAACACTGAAACACATGAGGAATGCCATCCTTCATGTCACATGCACTGTGTGAGCAATACCTGCTTCAGTTGCTGGTCACATGGTCTGTGGTGTCACGGTGTCTGTCATATAGTCACGTACACAAATTCCTACACCACCCACTTTTATCATTGTTTCCCTAAATTACTTTTCCGTTGCACAACTGGATGAATTGAAATTAAGTTCTGACTGTAGCACTCACCAATGTCTGGCCTTAAAGTACATTTTGACTACATGATAGTAGGGAACTGAAAATGCCCTCCAGCCACGACAAGTCAATGCTCATCCACAGTACGCCCTGTTTACATTATCTAAAGCTATGAAATGTGACAAGGGAAGCATCGATGTAGCATTTAATATCAGAAGAAAACATCTTGGCAGGACTCTTAAGAGTAACAATGAATAATAAAGAGGAAATGTGAAACACCCTTGTTGACATATGTATGTAGCCTTCAACCCAACACGCACGTAAGAGAAACCAAATCGTTTCCTGATAAAAGAGAAACTTAAGCAGATCAGCAAACAAAACACACGCCTCTCTTTCTCTTTCACTCCGTTCCCACCCCGTGTTTAATAATTTATTAGAAACCCTTTCAGTCCAGCAGGCTGTTTAGGACAGACAGTGCCATGGTCAGACTCTGGAGGAGGGAGGGTTTTCTGATGTTTTGCTCCCTGCTAAGATACAAGATGGACGTTAAAAGGATTGCCTTTGATTATGAAACACAATGGGAGTGTTGATTGCCCACACAACCATAAACTAAGCAGATAAGTGCATTTGCCATTTGGGATGGCAGTAATTCACTTTACAGCTGTTCTCGCTGACAAAACCTCTTACGTTTCTTTGTCTGCAAACACAGACTGTGTCTTTTAAATCAAATGTGGAGATTAAAGAATGAAATACAATGGAAATGAGTCTTTTGGGCTTTATTGTGTTTTACTCCTCGATGATACAACTCAATTTTTAATGGGGTGTTTAAGGTGATCAAATTTGCTCAAATAACTAATGCTCACAAATATATACCCATATGCGCGACAACTTTACAAACTCTGTCTGCTGATTACTCAGTTCATGTGGGACCTTGAGGCTCACTGTCACACTTGAATACACTGGACGCATTGTGCTTTTCCCATTATAAGTCAAAAAGGTCTGCTGAGAAGAAGGCCAGGAAGAGTCTGTGGTACAGTGAAATAACCTTTACCAGGCTTTGGCTACACAGACAATACTACTTAATGATATCAATTCATTGTTAGTTTAGATCTTTTCATGGGATTTGTTGCATTTAGCATATCACCCAAATTGTAAGCATTTAGAGGTCAAACATACTTTCTTGGAAGCAGATGATGCTAAGAGGAGACATCACTGTTAACTCAGACAGACCAGATTAACCATATCAGTCTAAAGACATGAATACAAATTTCCCTGCATAAATGTGTATAGTTTCTTGAATGTATGAGAACAAAAATAAAACTGAAGAAGAAAGTTAGACATGATCAAAATAATCATTTATTAACACTGTACAGTACATTACTCACCAAGTTTACATTTTTTCTTCTATATTTAGACAACATTGTACATTCACATCTACTCTGGCAGCATCGGGGTAGTTATGGCAACCCTGTCAAATGAAACCACAACTTATTTAACATAAATATACCTCTCTAGCAGAAACCTGGAGAAAGATGAATATTTCTGTCATAGTTTTCTACATTTGTGGATGGATGTCCTTGAGCTGGGCCACTACAGAGCAGGGTGAAACCCCACCAGTGGAGCAGAAGCATTTCCGCACACTGAGTGTCAAAGCATCCTAGTTTGTGCAGAAAGGATTCTGTTAGACTGATGAGGGGCAGGCAGGTAGTCAGACTGTGGACATTTCCATTTGCCATTTTTTTACTTGGTCAGTTTCTTCACCAACTCCAGCTCCTCCACTGGTTTCCACTGCTGATTGATGGTGATGAGCTGCAGCAAAATTCCAGAAATAAAAAGAAATGAGGCTTCGCCTGACCTATACGTAAAAGTGTTACGCAAACTTAAAGTGGCAGGTAACATGAGTAGCACGTTGCATCATACCAAAATATGTCTAGTACTAATTTGATAACGTCTTCCTCAGTGATTCAGCAAAAATTCAGCAGCAGGTTGGATGACTCTGCTTGCATTTAAGTGCCAAGAATAAGACCAAAGGCAAATGAACAAACATCTAAACATTATGAAATATTACAGATTACCTTCTGGGGTTTTGATGGGTCTATTCTCTCCCATGGTTCTGGGTTTATGGTCTTATTCAAACTAAGAACAGTGAATGAAAATGTCATTATTAAGCAAAGTATGAAAACAGAAAAAAAGAGAATAAATACAGTGGAATATCATTTTATCAAATTTTGAAAAAAGTACAATAACACTTACATAACATCAGGTTTAGTAAGTAGAAAGTAGATAGAAGCAGTGGTGGCTCCTGTTGCAGCAAAAGCCATGAACCCTATCAGAGGGATCAGCTGAAACACACATGTAAAAATCACGTTTTTATATGTGCATCATTATAATAAAAAGATGGTATACCCAACATGGGCTACAAAGTTTATATCCATAATACAACATAATTTTAACATGGTAAAAATGTAAACAGCTCACCTCCTTTTTCTTTCTCAACATCTGGAAAAATCCAACCATCTTTCAAATTTCTCAAATACCTAAAAGAGAAATTAATCATATTCCCAGTTAATAATGAGGCTCAGAATCCATTCAGTGAATTAAAATCACCAAGTCATAGAGGCAGCTGTGTGTGGCAGGTCTCACCTGTTGTTGCAGTGAAGTCCTTGGTGTCTCTTAGCACAGCATCCTTTGAGTTGGGCTGATGTAGGCTGGATTAGAGGTTGTACGAGGTAAAAGGCACGTAGACAGATAGAGCTTCCTGCACTGAAATGCACCAGCGGACTCCAATTTGTCAACAGCTCCACTTTGCTGATCAATACATTTTCTGAGTGTGCAGCACCCTCTTGTGGCCACATTTAAAACTGAAAGTCAACAGCAGGTAGATAGATGGTTCGAGGTGAAGATCTCACACATTAAGTCATTTTAAAGAAAAGAAATACCAGACTCCAAAGGTTAAAGTTGTACTCCTTTTATTTCAAACCAATTTTTGTGTAATAAAACAATGTATCAACGCAAAGGACATGCTCATATGGGGTTTGTCATCTGGTAGATGTGTGATATGTGTGGATCTGCTGGGCAGTGAGAGAGGGGCTCATTTTGCTGAGGGACCGGAGGAAGTATGTGTGTTTGATGGCAGAAGCCTCCATGTTCTCCTCCTGTAGCGCCAACAGAGCAGCCTGAAAAACAAAAACATTTGTTCAGGTACTCCTACTCTGTTGGTCTATGTCAACATTTAGGACCGGGATTACATTTTGTAGTTTTTAGCCAGATTTAAGAAAAAGGGCATCACCTCTTTACACAGATTTTCCAGGTCAGCCCCAGAGTAAAGCTCGGTCTTTGTTGCCAGCTCCTCCAGACACACATCAGCTCCAATGGGCATTGACTCCGTACACACCTTCAGGATGCAAAGACGAGCCTAGACACACGAAACAACACAAGTACAGATACACTGATACAAATCTTTTAAATCACTTTTAAAAACATCATCACACAATTTTAGTTAAACTGTAACTTTTAAAACGTTTCAGGGAAATGACTTACCTTCTGGTCAGGTGGTGGGACATAGATGATGTGGTCCAGCCTGCCTGGTCTGAGGAGGGCACTGTCTAAGCAGTCAGGTCTGTTTGTGGCGGCTATCACCATCACATCTTTGTTGCATACTTCCTGGCAGTCCAGCTGTCAAAGAGCAAAAATTGAAAAAAGGGGGACTTATACAATATTAGGTAGGTGGTCATAATGTTATGTGTGTGTGCGTGTGTGAGATCAGTTGATGAGTGACAGCCCCAGGCACATTTCCATTATATCTAACCTTCTCCTGTGCGTGATTCTCCTCCGCTCCCTCTGCCTGGAGGATCTTCTCCGTCCCTCTCCTCTCCAGTGTCTTCAGGCCAACCCCATCCATCTCATTCAGGAGCACAGACAGGAGGCGTGTCTGTACGCTGTTCGTTGACTGAGACCGCGAGCCAATCAGAGAATCAATCTCATCAAGGAAGAGGATACAGGGAGCTGCGGCCCGGGCCTGACGAAACAGCTACGTGTTTGACAGACAAATGCAGGTGTTTATGGATGAAACAGACAGGAGGACACAAGTGCAGCCGACAGTCACAGGTGTTGTTACAGACTATAAAAAGAAAGTACCTGCGCTAAAGCCTTCTCTGAGTCTCCAACATAGGGAGAGTAGAGGTCAGCACCACTGACAGACAGGAAGGCGCAGTGGGATGAGGTGGCTGCAGCCTTGACAAGCGTCGTCTTTGCACATCCCGGAGGTCCGTAGAGCAGCACACCACGTGGCCGACACAGACCCAGACGAACAAACGCCTCAGGGTATCTCATCGGCCACTCAATACTCTTTGATGTTCAGACAAAAGAGAGGACAGATGGAGACAAAATCCATCATTTTATTTATAAGTAAACAAGCTCGGATGACAACTCTTTGTTTTTTACGTTATGTAATTTAAGCATTGCCACTCATTTACCTGTCTCAGTTTGAGTTTGACCTCATCCAGGCCTCCTATCTGCTCCCAAGACATTGGGGAGAGCTCCATCCTGCCCAGGCTGCTCCGCAGGGAGGAGGGAGACACTGACTTCAGGGCCTCCTGGAAGTGCTTCATACCCACCGCCTGCTCTCCCGAACCCTGCAGAAAATGTTTATTATTTGGCACAGGCTGCCAAATAACCACCATAAAACTCTTCCCTAGCTGTAAAGCTAAGAACTAATATGAGTTTCTGCTGTTCAGCAACAGTTGTAGTTTCCCCAGATATAAAGGATTATTATCGCTTGTCAATTGAGACACATTTCAGACACACTGTGTGAACTGCAATCCAATCTGGATATATCCTGATAGAAAGTATTATTTGTAAGTCTGAAGGGAGATTAAATGTTTCCCTAGAAGAAATAGCTGTTTTGTTACAATATGATACGTTGCTTGATTGCTGTATTTACCTTTGCGGTTTCCCGTATAGCGTGCATGGCAGCCTCCCTGCACAGGGCACTGAGGTCTGCTCCTACATAACCTGTAGTTCTCTGTGCAAGCTCTGCCATGTCCACACTGGGACACACAGGCATCCTCGCACACAGAACAGACAAGATGGCTTTTCTCTGCTGCATAGTGGGAGCTCCAATAATAACCTGCAGGAAAGATAAATAAAATTCTGATGTATTTACACTTATTATCATGCACTGGGTTATACAGTATATTCCATCATCAGTACCTCTCTGTCAAATCTTCCAGGCCTGCGCAGTGCTGGGTCTAAGCTGTCCGGCTGGTTGGTGGCTCCGACGATGAGGAAGCGATCGGACTGACTCACGCCGTCCATCAGCGTGAGAAGCTGAGCAACCAGCCGGTTCTCTGGTGCAGACGAGCCGGTCCTCCTCGGACAGAGGGAGTCTAGCTCGTCCAAGAAGAGCACACAGGGCCCCTCTTCAGCGGTAGATCCAGCCCGCTCAAACACAGCGCGCAAGTTCTCCTCGCTCTCACCTGGACGTGAGCCCACCACCTGAAATACACATGGATTCTGCTAAATATAATCACACATACTGAGTTTCAAAACTTTTCCCACAACAATGTAATGTAAACACAAGGATGTCGTTAATATTCTTTTTTTGTTTACCTCTGGCCCTCTGACCACCAACAGGCTGGCTCCCACCTCCCCAACCACACTGCGGACCAGCAGGGTCTTGCCCACACCTGGAGGCCCCACCAGGAGCACACCTCTGGGACACGACACACCAAGAGAGCTCAGGGTTCCTGGATATTGCAGGGGCAGCTGCAGCATCTCTCTCAGGGAGGCACTCACCTAAAACACAGTAAACAAACAGCAAATGTAGAGTCACAGTGGGAATACACACACTAGATGAATACCAATAATGTCATTACAGTGAATATATGCTGACCTCCTCCAAACCCCCCAGTGGGACCGTGTGCTGGTCCTGCAGCTGACTGCTGTAATGCCGGACCGTCTGGATACCAACTATCTCCACACCAGTTTTTGAGGTGATAAGTCCAGCAATGGCAGAATCCAGACTGATGCTTTCAATGACAACATATCTAATCTCTGTATCAAAATCCTCCAGGTTGATCACATACTTCTCGTGGACATATACACCTTTCAGCATGTCTTTCACAAGCTCATGAACAATGCGAGAAGGTGTATGTTTCTTAAAGTCAACACTCTGGACTACCACAGTTATCTTAACGCCCTTCAGCTTGGAGCAGGGTACAGGTGTGAGCTGGTCAGGGTCCAGGTTCAGATGTGTGGGTGGGTGGGAGATCAGGCTGGGAGAGGAACATTTCAGGTCCATCTGCAGGAAGCCCTCCGCCAGGTCAGCCCGGGGCCAGGCGGTGCACAGGCAGCTTCCCCCGGGAACAGACACCAGCAGAGGGGAGCCCAGACTCAGACCCAGCGCTGACATCATGCCTGGACCCAGCCTGCATCTCTGAGAGCCCCGGTCAGATGGATCTACTGATAGCAGCCCCAGAGACATTATCGTCTATCAGCAGCCACCAGCCTCACTGACAGAAAAATAAATATAAGCAAGCAGATAACGTTACGTCTTAATTATCAGTTACGTTCAGGCTTAACAGAAAAAAACAGACACACACAAAGTTGCCGTTACTTTAGCTGCAGAGTAAACTTTAGCTGACCTACATGCTACTAGCTGTTAGCTACATCATTCTTAGCTGCGATTTTATAACAATAACGGTCACACAGTTACAAACCAGATAATCGGAGAAACTAATGAATGGTGGTTAAATGCTTTCAGTGTTAGCGGTGCCGAAGAAATGGGAACAGAGAGGCTAATGTTTACAAAATCCATGTGGCGTAAAAAGAAGATGGCCAACCAAAACATGTTCCTGTGCGACTGTCTGGTTCTTCTTCTAGTTTTACGGCGGTTGGCATCCAGTTTATTGGTGCGTTACCGTCACCTTCTGCTCCGGAGTGTGCGACAGACAACAAACTTACTACCTTCATCCCTTCAGACAAAACAAATCAAAACTTTCACTCACACACACCATAACCTACATATCATCGAACCTTTGTATCCCAGTCCTACTATAAAACCCCATGTCAGCTACACTATCACCCTGGAGTACTATCCATGTTTATACATCATATCCTATTCAAAAAAATCATCCCTCCCAAAATCCTGTTTGGCGTTTCCCTACCATTTTCAGTGTTTTATTTAGTGCACAGTGCCCCAACTTTAACCTTGTCAATACTTCTTCTTCGTGTGTCCACTACCTACCCTCGCACCTTTGACACTCTTTTGAATTTGATATAAATCCCTCTCTTTCCCCTTTCTCCCACCTATCTTGCCACAGTTGGTCAAGTTCCTCCCCCCCCCCAGATTATACATTTGACCTCTGCTTTACTTATACAAATGTGCAATTCTATGTTTAAAGTCCTCTGTGCCAGTTAATCCACCCTCTCATTCCCCCTCACCTCTACATGTACTGGAACCCACATATATTTTACCTGCCCTCCCTGATTTGCTATTCTTGTAAATGACTGAAGGACATTATTTACTTTACTATACTTACCTCTATATTCGTGTTTTTGTTTGTATTTCTATTTTTGTAAACTATATATTGCTCAATGTTGCCATGGAAATGTTCCCATGTTATAAACAAAACGTATACATAAAATATTAAGCAAATAAAATACATATAAAAAATATTTTGAATAAATTTCATATAAATTATATTTGATAACAAGAATGTTTGGAATCAACATTATTAGGATGTCCCGGAGAGAAAGTGAAATCAAGGAAGCAGTCATGGTGGTCCAACAATTTTGTAAGCTCTCGACCTTTCTGTGGCGCTTTGGCGTCACCCTGTGTACAGAAAAGAAAATACAGTACGTCTAAATCGTTTAAACAAATATACGGCTATTAGATATTCCTCATTTATGTGTTTTTGCTACTTAATCTAACATCAACTTTGTTTTAGAACTGCGTAGAAAGTGAGAGGGACTTTCGCGAGAGCGCCTATAGATGCATATGTTTTTAAAATAAATGTACATGTGACTATTTCTAATAACATGTTAATCCTGCCTTTAATTCGCAGACAGCGTGGCAGTTTTAAGCGGTGTGCTGATCTGCTTCCAGGGTGGTCATGAGATAAGTCACATGGTTAGCTATTTATACATAAATAGTGCAGCAGTAATATCGAAACTGCGGAAGGTTGTCTGTCCGTCCGTGCAAGCACACGAGGGAGTTTGGGGGTAGGACGCCTCACGGGTGACCCTGCTGCTGCGGGAAAGTTGAACCATTAACCTGCTCTTTCTGGAAACTCTGAAAGGCAAGTCTGAGAGTAATTACGCAATCAACAAATCCTTCAGTGTATGGATGAATTAGTTAAAGGTGGACGACGAAGGACTGATTGGCGGAGGGATTCAGTGATTGAATGAATGGGGGGGAAATAGCAATTATCAGAAAGAACAGGTCACACTCCAAAATCAAAACACCGAGCAGTGCACTACAGGTCTCCGCACTCTTATGTTTGTTTGGTATTTCTGAGAGACAACTCTTTGTATGCTTGTGTAAGGTGTGCGTCTGAGTCCTGAGCTGTCCCCTCTAGCCACACATTTGATCAGACCGCTGATTTTATTCTGCCCGGCTCCGTCTGCTCCTGCTCACAACAACCAGGCCAGACTTGGCACAGTTCCCCCCCCCTGTGCCGTCATAATTCCAGATCTCGCGAACAAACCCGGAGTGTGTAATCAAGCCTGGGCCGTGTGTGTGTGTGTGTGTGTGTGTGTGTGTGTGTGTGTGTGTGTGTGTGTGTGTGTGTGTGTGTGTCACGTCCTGTCCTGCAGAGCTGAAATGTCACTCTGCTGTCTGTAGGCCTCGCTGCACAGACAACCTGACTGTGTGACTCGGGACCTACTTGTGTGAGGGGGGGACTGTAATGAGCTTTGTTATTTGACAGCAGATGCAGAAGGAGTGTTAACTTATCACCTACTTCTGCTCGGTCGCGTTCATACTCCAGAGACCAGAGGGAGTCTCAGGGCGGGCGCTCAGTGGCCATGTCGACCTTCCTGCGCTGTGTCTCCAGCTCCTCTGTCATTGTGCTCCAGAGGGGGGTCCGTCAGAAGATACCTGGAAGAAGGCATTTCAGGACTTTCCCTGTGCTGTGGGACCAAAAGGCCTCCAGAGGTAGGAAATGTACAGCTCTATAAAAACCTCTCTGCTTAACCTTTACAATATGTTTCACAGGTGACTGCCTGCTTTCTTTGGTTTGGATTTCCTCTGAGTTGAGGAATGAGTGTAACAGTTCACTCAAGGACATGCTCCTTCTGGCCAGAGGAGCGGAAAACTTCAGATCATCAACATTTTGCAGCAGGTTTTTAGAGATGTTCCCTAAATAGGCTATGCTGTAGTGAAACAGGCTCACTGAGCTGTTGGAGCTGCTAACACGTGAGAACATAAGAGAGGTCAGTTAAAGGTGACTTGTAAAAGTTGAACTGCTGTCTGGCAGATTCTGTGCACAGACGTTTGTTTGTGGAGTCAGTGCTCTCTGCATGTAACCGAGTGTTTGTGAAAGTCACGGAGTGCTTTTAAGTTAGAATTCTGAGCGCGTCTTCGTGGGAGTGCAGGCCTCTCTGTGTGTGTGCTGGCTCAGAGCCAATCACCTGCTAATAATGTCTCCATGGTGGCGAGGTCACCGTGCCATGTATGGAGAGAAATGTGTAACCTTACACTGCTCCCAGCCACACAATCTCTGCTGTATACGCTTGCTCTTCTGTGTTGTTGCACGAAAAGTTGTTTTATGAAAATGTTATTTTTTTGAATGCAAAGTTCTAATAGTTATCTGAAAATGTTATGTTCTTCAAGAAAGACCTGTTAATGCATGTCTTCTTATGTACTGCAGACTCAACTATCAGATGGTTTGTGTTCAGGTGTGCTCTACAAGGACCTGGTGGTCGGCGTTCCTAAGGAAACGTTACAGAATGAGCGCCGCGTGGCGTTGTCTCCTGCGGGGGTGCAGGTGTTGGTCAAACAGGGCTTCAACGTGCAGGTGGAGAGTGGAGCTGGAGAGGAATCCAAGTTCTCTGATCAGCAGTACAAAGATGCTGGAGCCACCATCACTGATGTCAAGGGAGCCCTTGGCTCAGACTTGGTCCTCAAGGTTCGTACACATGTGCTATTTGGTCTGCTAATAAAAAACATTCTGTGTACAGTTTGTTGGAGATATTAGTGAATTCCTACTCCTGTAACATCCCTTTTCTGCTGTAGGTTCGAGCCCCCAGCTTGAGTGAGGCAGACCTGTTGAAGTCTAAGTCAACCTTGGTGAGCTTCATCTACCCAGCGCAGAACCCAGAGCTGATGAAGAAGCTGTCAGAGAGGCAGAGCAATGTGCTGGCCATGGACCAGGTGCCCAGAGTCACCATCGCACAGGGCTACGATGCACTCAGCTCCATGGCCAACATCGCTGGGTAAAGAACAATATACATTTACATGCAGATGTGTATGTTTGTAGCTGCTCAGACATGTGACTTGAATGTTTGTTTTGTAGGTACAAGGCTGTGGTTCTGGCTGCCAACAACTTTGGCAGGTTCTTTACTGGTCAGATCACGGCTGCAGGAAAGGTCCCCCCTGCTAAGGTAACTGTGGACAAATTATGCAAGTCAACACGATTGATTACCATCTTCCCACAACTTTTTTCTTTTCAATGTACCAGTACTCAAATAAAATGTGCAACAGTGGACTGTGTTCGTTTCCTCCTTGTACAATAATGCATATGGATGCGTCTTTTGTACACAGGTGCTGGTTATTGGAGGTGGAGTGGCTGGTTTGGCCGCAGCAGGGGCAGCCAAGTCAATGGGAGCCATAGTCAGAGGATTTGACACCAGGTATAAGATGGAGAGAAAATGCATTATGTCTCAGACTGCAGACTGAGTGATGATGGTTGGGATGGTCATGACTTTGACTGTTTCTTTCTGGCTGTCAGGCCAGCAGCCCTGGAGCAGTTCAAGTCATTTGGGGCAGAGCCTTTAGAAGTAGACATCAAAGAGTCTGGTGATGGGGTTGGAGGTTATGCCAAAGAGATGTCTAAGGAGTTCATTGAGGCTGAGATGGCCCTTTTCGCTAAGCAGTGTAAAGAGGTCGACATTGTCATCAGCACTGCCCTGATTCCAGGTCAGTCGTGCTGGTACCTCTTTCTTGTCTTTTTCTATTTTGGTGTGTAAATTAATCATTTTTGCATGGTAACACGGAACCAAATGATTAATGTGAAAGGGATCATTAGTAGTGATGAACCCACTGAGAATTTACCGCCCAACTCTGCAAGTGTGCTGAGCTTTTCAGCCTCTGTTGGCTTAGTATTTATTAGTATGGGCTACTTTCAATATCAGTTGACAGCTGTTTCCAGCAAAACACTTGAAATCTACCTGCACACAGCTTACAAATAAAGTTTCAAATGGGCTCTTGAACATACAAAGTTGATCATCTAGCAGCTAAAGACCCAGATAGTTTTCTGCCCCCTTACAGCCAAAAATGTATTAATGCAGCTTTAATGGGGATTCACTGTCCCCTGACTTTCCTGTTTTTCAGATTGCATTATATTATTATGAACATTGGATGCATCTCACCCGTCTCTCTGTTACCTGTTTCCATGCAGGGAAGAGGGCTCCCATTCTGATCAAGAAGGAGTTTGTGGAGTCAATGAAGGATGGCTCTGTGGTGGTGGACCTGGCTTCAGAGGCTGGGGGCAACATCGAGACTACCAAGCCTGGAGAGCTGTACGTTCACAAGGTGAACTTTCTACTTAGCCAGCTGACTAATACAGAACAAGAGGAACCCTTTGAAAGCCTGTTTTCATGTTTTGTTCACCATTGTGTAAACAATTGCTGATGATATACTTTTTTTTTTTTTTTTTTTTTTTTTTTTAATAACTAGGGAGTTACACACATTGGCTACACAGACCTGCCCAGCCGCATGGCCACGCAGGCCAGCACTCTGTATTCAAACAACATACTGAAGCTCCTGAAGGCCATTAGCCCAGACAAGGAATACTTCCACTATCAGCCCATGGATGAATTTGACTATGGAACAATTGACCATGTCATTCGTGGGACTCTTGTTATGAAGGTGGGTTTTTATTTGTTGTAACTGTCTACTGGCATCCCTCCCTCCCTCTCGGCGTGAGCCATCAGATCCTGTCATGCTACAATACTTCGCCAAAGAAGTAATAAAAACACAGTCCCAGCTGGGGATAGCTAATGTTGGATCCCAGCAAGAATGTTATGAACATTTCAAAATATACTTTTCCTGGAATTTTGGCTTTGACACATTGTTTATGGCAGAGAAAGCATGCAACCTCAACAGGACCTATCAGTTTACCCTTTGTTAAACTAAGCATTATTCAGAGCCCTTTTTAAAAGACAATTTATCTCTCAAAACCACTGGTAACTGCTTCGTGATTGCTGTTTGTTCAGCATAATCTCCTTTTGCGGTCCATGAATTTGTATTTTGAGTGCTCCCAGCGTCTAGGCGAGA
Source organism: Nannoperca australis (assembly GCA_036023655.1). Classification (NCBI taxonomy): domain Eukaryota; kingdom Metazoa; phylum Chordata; class Actinopteri; order Centrarchiformes; family Percichthyidae; genus Nannoperca; species Nannoperca australis. The sequence goes on along the minus strand of JAVQJD010082557.1, from coordinate 33,841 downwards.
TCTCCCACAATGTAAGACTCCAATGCCTTGATGTCTAGTTCTCACGCAAACTCTGTGGACATCCTCGGTGTTCCCACACTGGTCCTGTTGTGTGCTTTTCTGATGTGTCCAGGAAGGCGCGGACATGTTCCCGCCCCCACTCCCCAAAACAGCACCCCCAGCCCCTGTAAAACAGAAATCGGTGGCAGAGTTGGAAGCTGAGAAAGCGGTGGTGATCTCTCCCTTCAAGCGCACTTTGACCTCTGCTGGCGTCTACACTGCAGGTCAGACACGAATACCCAGAAGTATTCAGACAATTTCATGTGCTACGAAGTTGTTGTTGTTGTTACTCCCCCACCCCCCCATTCTGTGCTAAAGACCCTTCTTTAATGAAGAAAAAGCAAAAGGTCTCCTGTCATTTTGTTCCCTTGGTTGTACAATATTAGTTCCAAATAGATTGAAAAAAGGGCAATTATCTTGTGACAAACATTTTAATGGTTTAAGCCTCTTAAACTGTTTATTTGGGAGACAACACGTTGTATCCCCTTGGGCTTGAAAATGCCACCTGAGAAAAGTTACGATGGAGATTTCTCTTTTTTCCCTATTTTTTATTTTTTATTTTTTGGACCAAAAAGTTCGATTTTAATACAAATAATTATTAGTTGCAGCCCTAGTTTCAAACAATATCTTATTTGGAAAGTATTTGCCTTTTTAAAAATTGGTCTTTATTGCTTAGAACACTGAGATCACTAGATATTTTGAATGTAGACACTCACACACACTTATAATCATCACAGTGGGGAATATATTTTTCAGCAAAGTATGACACACACGTTCAGTTCTTTGAAGTTTGTGAGAAACTATGAATCACACTTGTATAATTTGTTATGAAATTATGGAAGTGTTTTTTCTATTCCATTGCTTTAATGGTAGAAAAGGGACTGGGGGGAAAAAACGGTATATTTTTCCCACTACAGCAGTATGGAAAGAACTGCATACAAACACAACAACACCACCACCAATGCTCTGCTCTGTCTCTCTGTAGGTGTGTCCACCTGCCTGGCTCTGGGTATCATCTCCCCCAACGCCGCCTTCACTCAGATGGTCACCACCTTCGGCTTGGCTGGGATCGTGGGATATCACACTGTGTGGGGCGTGACCTCCGCTCTGCACTCACCTCTCATGTCCGTCACCAACGCCATCTCAGGTCAGGAGTCATAAGATCCTTATGGACAAATTTAGATTTTTGTGACGGAAAGTTTTAATCTTTTATTTATTTTATTTATTTACGTGTTGTCTGTCCCCTCTCCTAGGTTTAACGGCAGTTGGAGGTCTGGTGCTGATGGGGGGAGGTCTCACACCCTCCTCCCTGCCTGAGGGTCTCGCTCTTGCTGCTGCCTTTGTTTCATCCATCAACATTGCCGGTCTGACGTTCAACCCACAAATATAACTATAGAGAAGAAGCAGATTCATTGCCCACCCAATCAAATTCTAAATGTCTAATTTCTTTATTTCTGTGTATACGCAGGTGGTTTCCTGATCACCCAGAGAATGTTGGACATGTTCAAGCGTCCCACAGACCCTCCTGAGTACAACTACTTGTACGTGCTGCCCGGGGCTGCATTTGTTGGGGGATATGGAGCCTCGGTGGCCGCTGGGTACAACATTGAGCAGGTGACAGGAGCCAAATCTCATTTCCCTGACATTATGTCTCATTAGAAATATATTTAAGTCACTAGAATTAAGTAATGTCTGTGGTTGTGGTGATATTCAATATTGTGTTGGTTAGTTAATGTTATTGTAGTTAAGAGTATAAAATGTCAAAATACTAAGAAATGTCCATCACAATTTCATCCAAGGTGATGTCTTTAACTTGTTTTGTGTGACCAATAAAATACAAAACCCAATTATTCAATTATCTACTAACATTTAAGCAATTTTGCTTAAAGAATATTGACAACTATCAAAATAGTTGCAGATACATTTTCTGGTGATAGACTTCAGCTCTAATTATTATTTCATTCATTCCATAAATTTGTTTAATTAATCCGTTGCTTCCTTATTGATCTAACAACATTTTATTAGAGTGAAGTGTCTGTAACTGAGTGCTACACAAATGGAAAATCTGACTAGTAGTGGTGGTGTTGTTTTTTACCTCAGATGATGTACTTGGGCTCAGGCTTGTGTTGTGTCGGGGCGCTGGCAGGCCTGTCTGCCCAGCGCACCAGTCGCTTGGGCAACACCCTGGGCATGATGGGAGTGGCAGGGGGCATCGCCGCCACCCTCGGTGCCCTCAAACCCTCACCAGAGCTGCTGTCTCAGATGTCTCTGGCCATGGCCACTGGGGGAACCCTGGGTAGGAAGCTTCCTTGCTTTTTAAGGATCTACAATTGAGATACACATGCGTTGGCAGACATTCCCTGGCTCAAAAACGTTTCAAACAGTTGATAGACGGGCCTCGCTGCCAATGAGGCATCTCCAGGTTTCAGTCTCCTTTTTAAAAAATAAAATAAACCTTAATGAATACAGCTCGGGCATGGCTCCTTTTTAAAGTCCAGCAGATTGTTTGGAAAACTACAAGACCATCATGAATGAGTGACATGAGTTAACTTTGCATGCGACTCCATCCGCTCTTTGAGGAGTGTGAATTTTTTGCTAATTCATAACAGAACATTGAGTCAGGCTATCCAGACTCAGAGATTAGTGCATTTCGTCCACATGTTAATAGTAATTTAAGAAAGGAGGATGATAAATAGTGTTATAATCAACATGCACACGCACAGGCAGCAGAGCATGAGGGTTTATTCAGTTAGTGACTCTGTGTTTTCAAGAAAACACACTTAAATACTTAACTTAGGACTCATTAATTTGGCTTTGAAGAACAGGCCACTTTGTTAAGAGTGTAGTTTCTGAAAACAGGTTTGTCCCTTTTTTAACCATTTTCCTTTGTTTATTTATTTAATGTTTTCACTTTTTTGTATTTAAACGTAGCCAATGTGCATGAGAAATGTGGTGTCTGGTGCTTGATTTGGCCAGACAATCTGTAATAACTCACTGAGATTTACTGAAATCTTTTTTTTTATTTATTTTTTTTCTCTCCTTCAAACTGATCTTCATTTCTCGACTGCAGGCCTGACCATTGCCAAGCGTATTGAAATCTCAGACTTGCCGCAGCTCGTGGCAGCCTTCCACAGCCTCGTGGGGCTGGCAGCTGTTCTCACCTGCGTCGCAGAGTTCATGATTGAGTACCCCCACCTTGATGCTCACCCAGCCGCCGGTGTAGTCAAGACCGTGGCATATCTGGGCACCTACATCGGAGGCGTCACGTTCAGTGGCTCACTGGTAGCCTATGGCAAGCTTCAAGGTAATGGATCTTGCATAGAAAAGATGTGTAGCATCTATAGTATATACATACACATGGATATTGTGCATGTGACGTGTTTGTCCTTTACAAGTCTGATCTTGTTCTTCATTTGACAGACACGCTAACATCTATATAAACACACTGAGCTTTGCGACTTATTGTCTCTTTCATCTTCTTAAAGCCAAAGATCCTCTGGTAAATCCAGGTCTGGACTTGGATTGTGTGCTTGAGTCAGCACTCACTAATTTACATTGTAGTGCGACTGATCAAGAGGAACACATGAGAAGCTTTCTGGTAATTTGGCAGGGCAGTGGCTGCATGTCTGTGGTCGGTGGAGGGCTGCTGTCTGATTTGTGGATGGGACAGACTCTTAGACCGCTGATTAGAGGCCTCCTCTGAGAGTCCAAAGACACTCTTAAGAGAAAAGTGTGTTTACATGTTTCATCTTGTCAAATGACTTCTCTTTAGCCTTACAAAAGAGTGACAATCAGTTCTGGCTTCTCTGAAAATCTTTCTATTCTTCTTTTTCTTTTTTTTTGGTTGTAGGCATCCTGAACTCCGCACCCCTGCTGTTGCCGGGACGACACATGATGAACGCAGGTCTGATGGCAGCATCAGTGGGAGGCATGGTGCCCTTTATGCTCAGTTCCAGCTACGGTACTGGCATGGGATGTCTAGTGGGAGTGTCTGGACTTTCCACTATTATGGTGAGTTTCAACAATTCACTAAGTTTGGAACGGGTGAAGCTAAAAGCATAACTGGAAAACATTGAAGATGTGCAACTTTTCTTTCAGTAAAAATATTATTTATTTATTTTTTTTAAGAGTTTTTCAGTTGTTGTTGCTTGTATTACACTGTCGAATACAAAAGTTGCTACCTCGTCAGTACATTTTACTGTACTCAGGGAGCATAATTTGATATAATGGTAAAATACGTTATTATTTATTGGACATGGTGCACACTTTTAAACTCCGGGCAGCTGTTGGATGTCATTTTGGAAACAAGTGGCTCAAATGTGCTTTTATTTCTTCACAACTTCCAAATAGGGTGTAACCCTGACAGCAGCCATCGGGGGCGCTGACATGCCCGTGGTCATCACCGTGTTGAACAGCTACTCTGGATGGGCGCTCTGTGCGGAAGGCTTCTTACTTGACAACAACCTCATGACGATTGTAGGAGCTCTGATAGGCTCCTCCGGTGCCATCCTTTCCTACATCATGTGTGTGGTGAGTAGACACGCATATCCAGCCAGATGTCTGAACTTCCACAATGTACTCACCTCTGTCACCTGTCCTCGTCTCTTCGAAGGCTATGAACCGCTCCCTGCCCAATGTGATCCTCGGTGGGTACGGCACCACATCCACAGCAGGCGGCAAGCCCATGGAGATTGTTGGCACTCACACTGAGGTCAATGTGGACCAGACCATTGACATAATCAAAGAAGCCAACAGCATCATCATCACACCAGGTACATGTGCAACATAAGGCATTTATGGGTCCACTGTCATTTTCAGCTTTGTGGCCAAAATTAACATATTGGCACGTGCATGCGTCATTAAAAAAAGTTCCACTATGGATATGCAGCAGAACCAGAGATGCCATCTGTTGAATTATTTATTATATACAAATTTTTCTTCCTTTGAGAAAACTTTGCGTCTAACATTACACATATGCTAGTAGGGACTAATGTAGCCTCGGGCCACTAGGCTCAAGCAGAGGTGAGGAGCGGGCTACAGACGTCTGGTAGTGACATCATTTGAGACAATGTATCAGATTTTAGACGGCTCCCTTGGAGCCACAAAAGGCTTTATATTACTTTCACATATGCATTTGTCCTCCCTAAGACCTGTAAACAGACTTAAATGTATAAAATGGGTGGCGTTCCCCTTAAAGTTTCAGCCCTGCAAACACTGAAAAAAGACTGGAGCCTTTGGGAGAGACAGGTGTAGAAAGAGGTTTGGGTTGACATCAGAGTGGTTGAACACAACTTTTAATATCAGATTCTCTCATCCCTGGACAGCTTGGATTCTCCTCTGCACTCCAGCTGCAGCTTTTTAGACTGTCTGGATAAATAACATCAACTGTCTCTCTCATCTCAATAACTAAACCTGACAAAAAGGCTGACTGCTCTGCCAAACTGTTGATCTGTAGATCTGCCTTGTGCAGCAGCTCTGGGAAAGCTTGATGCTTTTGCAAAGCGTTTGGAAATGGTCAGGCTCTTGGACTGGTTGATGTGGTAGTGATCAATTAAACAATTGAAACATATTAAATTTAAGCATGGTAACCAGTAGAGGGAGCAGTTTGTCCACAAATGATCCCACAGCCACCTGGTCTCTGGTGCTGCGCACACAGTGTTTATAAAGTGAGTGTCATTACGTGTTTGTTAGCAAAAGGTAAAGGATGATGGGTTTGATTTTTTTTTTTTGTGTGAGATGATGACCACATCCTGATTTATTAAGTATAACAAGTCAGACTTGTCTCATAACTGAATAGTGGCCTCAGCAAGAGGAACCACTCTCGGATACTTGGATTGCTGTTTTCAAGTGGCTCCAAACCAACGCAAGGACAGCTGTGTGGTCAAACATGCTGGTTTGATTAGAGAAACAGGGAAAAGTCATAAGAGCTATTGAGTCCAGACTCAAGACTTCTCCATGCGCTGTCAACAACAAAGCACGGCAGTGAGGAAACAGAAGGCTCCAGTTGTCTGGGGAATTAGAAGATACGGGTTACGGGTGAATAGCTTCAAAAAACTCGATTAGGGGTAATGCTGAACTCTACAAGGTACCTGACCACCAGGGTTAAATAGGGGTTATGCAGACATGGAGAAAGGAGTTCTTTGCACGCAGAGGATCCAAATGCACACCACACATGCAAAAGAAAAACGTCTTTCAGACCAATGAACCACTATTGATTTAATACAGAAAGGAGACTTGTGGTGGAGGAGGACACAGAGAGGGGGACAAAGGAGAATAAAGGGGAGAGGAATAACTGTTTTTATTGTTGAACCCCTGCTGGATTGCTGTGCTTTCATTTAAAAATGAACAATAACTGTCAAACGTGTATGTATTCCAACTGGGCAATAGACAAAACACAAATCCAGAATAGGAAATGCTTTTGGTTTATAGACACAAGTAACAAATGTAAGATTTCAAAATCTCTAGATACTAGTAACACAAAGCTCATTTATATAGCTCACTTATTTTTTTCCCAAGGCTATTATGTTTATTCTCTGTATGTTTTTGTGTTTAGGTTGGGGTCTGTGTGCAGCAAAAGCCCAGTACCCAATTGCAGACATGGTGAAGATGCTGAAGGAACAGGGCAAAGTTGTCAGGTGAATATCACTATAACCAACAGCCCCTCACCGATACCTGATATGTGGAAAGTATTTGCATTATCTCTTGTTAGTAAAATGGGAAACTATACCAAAGTATACCACACAGAGAAAAGTACATTTACTCAAGTACTGTACATATCTTTTCAGATACTTGTACTTGAGTATTTCAATGTTATGCTACTTTAGACTTCTACTTCACTACATTTCAGGGGGAAATATTGCACTTTTCACTCCACTACATTTATGCCACAAGTAAACCTAACTTAACTTTTTAATATGATGCTCCCCTACTTGTTTATATACGGACAGGTGCATTTGTACTTGTAGCACCACAGGAGTAGAGCCTCATTAATAAGGAGTTGTGAGCTTTCAAAACAAATCAATAAGCGTTGATGAGCAGTAATATTTTGGGTCCATCTCCAACAGGTTTGGTATCCACCCAGTGGCTGGTCGCATGCCCGGCCAGCTGAATGTCCTCTTGGCTGAGGCTGGTGTTCCCTATGATGTGGTTCTGGAGATGGATGAGATCAATGAAGACTTTCCAGGTTAGCTAGAGAGTGCGGTTAGAAAATATACATGCTACATGGGTTGGCACTTTTCCAGGAAGGTGTCAAATATTGACACTAGATCAATTATGTGTAGTAATCACATCCCCCTCTCATCTACACTTGGAACTGCCTCGTGTTGTGTCTTGACATTTAATACGTGCCATGTTATCAGGGAAACGGTCTTGTTTTCTTAGCAACCAGACATGCAGTCCGAGACACATGGTTCTGTTTATGACATAGGGAGATAAGTGTGGTGCCGGGGAACCCAATAACATTGGTCAGGACAATTGCAGAGCATTTTTCTAGCGGTTTGTGGGTTCATCTGTCTCGTGTATTAATGTGTAAATGTCTGTGGCCCACAGAGACAGACTTGACACTGGTCATCGGAGCCAACGACACAGTGAATTCTGCAGCACAAGAAGATCCTAACTCCATAATTGCTGGCATGCCTGTCCTGGAGGTGTGGAAGTCCAAACAGGTTGGTCCACCTTTTTTCCTTTTCTTTTTTTAACTACCTTTTGATATTTATTGCCGCATTTTTAGCTCTATGGTACAAAAAGTGACAAATCCACTTCCTTTATTCCAGGTGATAGTGATGAAACGTACCTTGGGCGTGGGCTACGCTGCAGTAGATAACCCCATTTTCTACAAGCCCAACACATCAATGTTGCTGGGAGATGCCAAGAAGACATGTGACATTCTGCAAGCCAAGATCAGAGAGAACTACTAGTAGTTTTGTTTAATAAGGAGTAGCTTTCAAATAGAGGCAGGTGGACAGAAACTTCCAGCATTGGCTTTACAGTATATATAAATATATATTTTTTTGGGGGGGGGAGAACTGATTCATTGGGTCTGCAACAAATCAGGGACGAGTAACTCCTACACAAATGTGTAATGTGACTTGTAAATAAAAGTATTTAAACATTTCTAAAGTCTGATTTCCTTTCACACATTTTATTTTTAAAAAATTATACTCACTAACTTAAATTGTGGGAACAGCTAAATAAATGTCTTAAAAGATGAGTATCACCAACATTAAGTTCACAAACAAACCTTTTGTAACTGTCACTTTGCAGTTTTGTAGAAATGTTTAGGTCTGTTATCTAGTCTTGGCTGCAACTGTTGAATTTTGAAAAGTTATATTCCTTGTATTTATTCGTATGGAAAAACCTTTCATATTTAGAAATTGTAAACCATTTGTTTTATTGCATATTCTTATACACATAGATGGCACAGTATCACTTACAAAATAAAATATCACTCAGCCATAAAATAACACCACACAAGGTTTTGCATGGGAGTCATCTCTTCAGTTACAGTTCATAACAGCTTCATGTAGCTTTTTCCTCTCAGCATTTTCCAGCAGAAGTTTTAGCTTTGTTGATCAATGAGTGCAGGTAGGAGTAGAAGAAGAGGAGGTTGTCGTATTCTCCATTGTACTTCTGAGGTAGGCAATACTCGTGGAAGTCCTTGAGGAAATAATAAATAGCCTCAATAGTAGCTAGGTAGGTGTCTGGTTTGCCCTTCTGATGGCGCCAGAAACATGTTTTCCTCATCTTCAGCTCCACCCGGACCAAATCTGAGAACACGTCGGTCAGAAAGCACACCAGAACACAGTGAGATCATGTTAAACAGCATTGTGGGTAAAGTAAATTTGCCCCCAATAATTACCAGCAGTCCGAGGCCGTTGAAAAGCTGCACAAATGCAATCTGTCATGATTACCTTGCAGTCTCTCGTCTGTGCTGATCTTGTTGGTCTGGTTCCATGTGCTGTCAATGAAGACCACCCTCTGTAGAGGATACACTTTTGACTCCAAGCCCTTTGCTTCAGCTGGAGTTCCTGCCTCTGGATTCTCTGCAGTGTGTGTGGCACCTTGAACTTTCTCACTTTTGAGCCTCTTTCTGCAGTGTTCATCAAAGGAGTAATGTGACCTGCTGTCAGTCCTGTCACGCAAACACTCCATCATGTCTTTTACTGAGACAGCCCCTGGACCAGGGAACACCAACACCACCTTGAGAGAGCAGAGATACAACACAGATTCAGAGTTAGACACCATCATACAAAACAAATAATATACAAAAAAATACATGTTTCTATGATGTGTTGTTTCTGTGGTACTTTATATATGGCTAAATTAAGGAACGACAAAGAGCTTGATAGAAGCAAGATAAAGTTGAAAAATAAGGTAATTAAATTGATTTAAATACAAGAGAAAGCAAGAAGAAGAAAAAAATCAGTTTGACACAATGACAAATACAATAAACATGCATGGCTTGTCCACTAAAGCCACTGTTATTCTGTGAAATTAGCCAAACTTGAAATTACAGTAACTGATTAGGAAATTTAAACTTGTCAAGCATGAAACATGAGAACTCAGAAGCTGAATCAATCTTCTAAATCTATTGCATATTACAGGCAAATGAACCTATGATGAAAATAATTGTTGGTTGCAGCCATAACGAATACAACTTCACAATGACACTTAAAGGTGTATAAGTTCAAAACACAACATTATTTCATGATTAAAACTAACCTTGTCCTTTTCAAAGTCAGGTATGCAGGGGTACGTGTATATGGTGACATCGCTGGGTGCAAGGATCTTGGCGTGGATTGCAGTGCTCTTGCCATCTGTCTCATTGGGATGCTTGATGATGTCTATCTTGATAGGAAGCTGCAACATACAATATGTAGAGACAGTTCTAGAATTCAATTACATTTCATCCACAGCAGCATGTGCAAAATGTCATAGACCTTACATAAAAGACATGATTTAACAATTATTACCTCATTGGATACTACTATTTAAGCAACTCCATAGCTGAAGGCCAAGTGAGTTCTAACCTCTTACTGACCTTGATTATGGGGATTTCTTGCAGGGTGACACCCACTAATGAGCAGCATGTATAGCAAAAGAACATTCTTGATCCTCCACATTTAGAGCATTTCAACCTGCCCCTATGCTGCGCTTTCTCCAGCACTGCGTGCGATGCCAATTTTAGACCTTGGAGAGGCTGCTTGGCAAGCTCATGAGCGTCTGATGAATCGCTGCAGACTGTTGTTTTGTCACGGCAACTAGGATGGAGATGTTGGTCTTGATCCAGGCTGCTCATGCTTGCTCTTTAAATGTTGACAGACCAGTGCAGGAGTATGTGGGGCCCCACCGTAATAGCTGAACCAGAATGACAAAACAAACGACACAAATATTAGAAATATTAACAGAAATAAGCCAACATTTACATAACTTGCAGTGCTATGATGTGGAAAAGCCATTAAACAAGCTCGAGGTTGTTATTAAAAAGTTCAAACAGAAGACTTTTTTTTCCAGACAAATGAGTTGAGCTGGGAGATATTGGGTATATTAATATAACATTGATATTGTGATGGCACTGGATAACGTCTAGGATTTTAGCTGTTGTAATTATATGATGCAGCTTGAATGCTGTTTTCTCCTAGTTATAAAGATACATAGCAGCTAGATAGAAGTTTGGGCTTCCAACTCTAAAATTAGCTGCCTTGATCTACATTTTTATTGTTTACTTGGCTTGTTTTGCAGTTTAATTGTTTTAGGTTTGCCTGGCATAAACGTGTATCATTATTATTGTTAAAAGTCAAACCATTTTCTGCCCTTATTTAATCAGAATTAAATTATCAATACTGGTATTTCTGCTTATATCCACAATAATTATGCTCTTTTATGGCGTTGACTTTAAATATAAAAACGTCAATATTCACACTCAGAATAGTGTCGCAATCACACTTTTGCCACTTGAAAGTCAGTAGAAAGACTGTTGCTACCTAACACGTTAGCTAATGTTAGGGTGCTTGGGTGAAAAAGCTAGTGAATGAATGTAAAGTGAGCTAAACACAAGTAGCATAACTACAACTCATACAAAATAATTAGCATTTTAGTGTTCAAGAGTACAACCTGCAGTTAACATTGTATGTTTATGTATCTCTCGGTGAGCTCTTTAGCTCAGTGAGATGGTAAATTATATAGTTTATTGTAACTCTGCCCCAGCTTACATAGTCTAGCTAAGGTTAACGCTGCAGTAGAGTCAACATTACCTGATTCATACTAGTGAAGCTAGCTCCTGTTAGCTTGATATATACGCTAAAACATCGGTAGCTTCGGCTATTAGACACAAAGCATAGTGCCTAGTTAGGTTAGCTAATAGTATAGACCGAAGGAAAACAGACGTTGGTGTAGTTGAGTTGCAAGCAATACGTTGTCCACTAGCTCGTCACATACAACAATCGTTATAACAACGTTTCTACCAATATGTGGTTAAACGGCGTGTGCGACGGCATGCACGTCTTCTTCTACGGCGGAAATGGTGTTCTATATGAAGGAAAGAGTACTTTGTTAGTTACCCGTTGCTATGCACCGAATTCCAAACATGTGCTTCTGTTGGGTAGCGACCTTACCTGCTGATGCTAACGCTAGCCTTCGACAGATAGAAAACGAGACTAACTTTGTAGACTAAGTAACTGTTCATTTGCCAAATAAAGTGCCAGGCATCAGTTACCGTTAGTGTTAATATAACAGTAACGGGGGGCTCTGGGTTAGCTAGTTAAGTTAAATATATCGCGACGTTTATGCTAGACTAGGTTAATTGTTGAGTTATTTGTAACTGGGTAGTGATAGCGTTGAAATTGGCTAACTATCGTTAACCGCCAGGGACCTTTTAACTCTGTCAATCACGTTACCTAAATGTTAATGGTGGGACTGTTAAATAACGTGAGCTAGCTAGTCTAAGGAACATTTTTTCATAAAAAATTCATATAAAACACTCTTTAAGTGTTTGTCAGTGTTCAAATATGAAATATTATAAGATATTAAAAATAGCCTATCAACCGATCAACAAAACATAAAACCTTTTAAACATCTCTTTTTTGTGTGTGGACTATCCATAGAGATTACAAAGAGATATCCAAAAACATACTCCGGTCCCCACAGAAAATATCTGCCTGTGAACGACTATGTTTTTTTTTTTTTAAGAAGTAGAGTACATAAATAAAGATTTTTTGTTGTCTAATTTCCTGTTCTGTTGACACAATAAACTAGTGTTTTTACTATAGCCTGGATCCGTACAATTTGAATTCCTTGCCAGATTTTTCAGCTATTTAAATTATATATATGAAAATTAATATTGAAGTCAAAAAAATATTATTACTTTAATTATTATGATTGGTTTTCACTTTACAACCATTATTACATTCTAATCTAAGAAGCAGGTGCCCTTTAAAGTCATGTGGCATTAGCAAAATTAAAGTTCCATAGATGATATTTTCCCAATATGGCTGATCAAAATCTGCAAGTTTTCAGGGAAAACTAGTTTGAAATATTAAAATGCAGTTGTCTTGTTCAAAGCCAGATGTGCTTGGTGTTACGTAAAACAGAAATCTGCCAAATGTGTGCTTTGGGTCAGGTTGCTTTGATAATAATGACAGTGAAACAAAATGTATCATTATTGTGTTGCTTAGGCTCTAGGAGTCTGTCTTAATATGGCGCCATGATTAAAGACATCATCTGGTGGTTATTCCTCCACAGGTTCAAGGTGATTCTGCTCTCTTAACCTTTACTGAATGTTTTAAATATGCAGTTAGTTTCCATAGACATGATTTCCTGATTATGTTTTGGTCTTCTGGTCTATGCTCTATATTTCCTTTGGCATTAAATTGTCACACAACTAGACACAACAATATCATGGTTGAGATTGCGCCTGCCTCAAATATGAATGGATTGACTGTTTCTGACATGTCTCATTATTAACATTTATTAATTTCCCCTCATTTTGTGTTTAGTCTAACACAGAGGAATAAAAAAACAAATTGTCTGACCACATTTTAGGTATGTTTGTTTTATAGCTGACAGCAGTCCAGATAAAACTTCAAAGAAAACTCTTTTGATGTTTTTCTTCTATATTCTATACTGTTGCCAGTTGTCAGACTAATGAAAATATAAAATCAAACATTTGAAATGTGGTCTTTCAGGTGAATCCAGGCTGCTTTGCCCAAGCAGTCAACATAGCATTTTATTGATAATTCCCTGAATCACAAAAGCATCTGGATGACAGCTTCAAGAGATACATTGCAGACCTGTTGACCTTCTGGATCTCAGGTAACAACACACGGATGTTACATACCTGCCATGCTGCTTGGACTGACAGACCTTTGTGTGAGTTTCTGAACAGTTTTCAGGTATGATGCCCAAACTCATGGTGAGAGAACCTGCTAGCACACACACGTGTTCTTTTATGTGTCAAGGTAACCTAAAAATCACAGTTTTTTTTAGAAAGCTTCTAAGCATCCATAATATATTTGCAAAAGCAAATTGAAAATCCAGTATGCCAAATGTTTGCTTTATAAATTATGCAATGACCTTGTGTTGTAAACCTGCCTTCATGTTTTATTTCACTGAATACCTCTTTAAATGCAAGTAAACCTCACTTAGTTTAAATATTTAAAGTGTCAGTCCACCCAAATTACTTCTCACGTTTCTCTAGTGGTATCAAGCCACAGAAATAGTTTTGGTTTCATGTGCAAATGTTTTGAGACTTCCCCATTTTGATACATCCAACACAATGGAGGTAAACAACATTTCCTTTGTACTAAAAAATTACATTTGAAAAACTCAATACCAGCATGATTTTCCAACAACAATCTCCCTGTTTCTCTGGATAATCCACAGACCTGGTTGTCAAAGGTTCGCATTTGGACTATTTATTCTGTTGAATGTAGTTCCAATCCAATAATCAATGTATCAGCAGGGTTTAAAATGCTGTTAACCAATCCTAGCACTTCCCTTTTAATACAAAAGTTGCTGAGGTTGCAACTTTTCAAATTAGGCGTGTGTTTGCAAGACATTATGCACCCTCCAACAAGCCTCCTGAAATAACCACAGAACACTATGCACTTGGTTTATAAAATAGGTTCAGTAGGTTCAAAAACTTCAGTACTTTTGTGAAGTTGACAATATATTTGTTGGACCGATAAGCATCCTACGTAGCCAACAGTAGCCACACAAACTGATGTTGATGCAAATTATGGAACAGCATTTTGCAACCAACCAACATTACTCTCATTTTGCAGCCATTCTATAAAAGTATAGCTTGTATCTTCTCAGGATGGTGTCATATGACTTCTTTATGAGCTTATTCCACTTCATATAATAATTACTGAATTGCACATATGTTGACCTTAGAGCTTGAAGGTGCAGCTGCAATTGCCGTCACAATGTATGTGGGTCCCAGCAACTGGGACACTCTAACAAGTGATGTGAGAAACGAACTTTCTGAATGACTGAATCACTATGAAGCAAAATGTGATGTTTTGAAGCAGTCAATCTGAAACCATGATTCAACAGTTAGTCAGAACACAACTTAAGAAGTCTCACTGCTTTCATTATTGTTATTTTGATCAATAAATCTTGAATTATAAAAACAGATGACTTTTAAATAGAGTTTACAGCTCTTTAAACTTATAATACAGTAGCAGAAAGAGAATTACATCCCGTATTCAAAACCAGTGTGACTCCTCTCAAGTACGAGTGTGACGTAATGTGGCCTTATTTGGGAGGCACAGGAAAACATCTTGCTGCCATACATCTGCTTTAAAGGGTCAATATTGTATTGAGTTGCCCTGTCCTTTTCTTACTGGAACAAATACGCTTAGTAATCCCTCTAAAGGGCTATAAACATGCAGGACTGATTTAAAGCCAGACAGTTTCATGAGGGGTCGGAGTTTAGTTACTTTACAAAGTGTAAAGACATGTGTGACTCATTTGCTGTGGACCTCTTCTGATTTTGAAGATGTGACCCTCAAGAAAACATTACACTTGCTTAACTGGGTGAAAGTAATGCACTAGTTCTACAAGATGCCAAAGACATGAGAAGGCTATTGTCAAACTTGCAAATGAAAAATGGTTTTGCATCTTTGTCACAATGGAGCAACTCAATTCTGTGGATGTAAAACTGCAATTAAAACGGAGACATGAACAGATTATGAACATGATTCAGTGGCTTTAAAACCAAAAACAAAATTTATGGCAAAGCATAATACCAAACAAATACTTTCCAAATTATATGTTAGATAGTGGGATAAATGCACAAATAAAAGAAAAACAAGTGGTGTGATGCGTAGGGGGTGGTCATCTGAACCAATAGCGAGTACACTTACAGTCGTCGATCATGGCGTGACAACCCTTTTTATAGCATCAAATAACTAACTGAAGCCGAAATTATTAGAAAAATGTACACTTGAACAAATAAGAATAAGAATAAGAGACTAACTGCAATAATAAGAACTACCTAAATTGAGAGAAACCATTTTTGGGAAAAACCTGTTTGACTTCGTACTTTGACTTTTCAGTTTGGCTCATGTCCTATTCACTTACATGGAGGAAGCAACGTTTATGACGTACACAGCAGCCAGCGGACCAGGGCGATCAAGATGATTTGGCTTCACTTTTGGCTAGCTGTCTAGTTCATGGTGGGGTAAGACACTTGTGCGGCTGATTGGCAATGTAGTATGTGACGTCGAGCTAGCTACTGTTGCTTCTCCTTAGCTTTGGTACCGATAAACTGATACTGATACTGGTAATTTATCACGTATGGTCATTTTCATTTTCAGTGAGCAAAAATATGTTGGTATTAGCTACCCTGATTACTGTCATTATGTTCTCTGTGGAAAAGATTGGGTCAGCTAGTCTTTCACTTGTACTTGCACTATACTTTTCTACTGTTTACTGTTATTGCACACACTATGTGTAATGTTGGAAAATGGACACTCTTTTTTCAGCTCCAAATATACCCATGTTTGTGGAGTTTACTCTGATGTTTGCTGAACTTTCTTAAATACGTTGTTGGCTAGAAAACACTCTCTAATGTCTATATGGTGAAACACCAAAAAGTCATAAATGTTATATTTGAAAACTTTGAGAGACTCCATACCATTTCACTGGAATTGTATTGCTATGACTTGGATCCAACCAGTCAGATATTAACTTTTGAACCTGCGACTGGTAATAAACTGAGATCCATTTAGAATCAGTGGTTGAAATTATGATATACATTAGAATGGAATTGAATTTAGGCTGTTAAACTATATTATTTACTCCATTTGAGGTTCTTGTTGTATTTGTTGGTGGTCCACAATACTTTACTAATGTACCATAGTTAAAATGCCAGCATGCCAGATGTCTTTTTTACTCCACTTAGTGGTGACTGAATAAGTGAGTGGTCTTTAAGTCATACATGTCATATTTAAACTATGTCATGTCACAGTCGACTGTCCCCCCTGTCTATGTAAGCTCAAGAAGTAATTGACAAGAGAGCAACATATTACCTGTTGAATGCAAACAGAAAGAAAAGGCTTCATTTTAAAAGACGGTGTCAGCCACATGACAAAAGGATGACACTCAAAAGACAAAGAAAAACCAGAAACATTTGCTAACCAACATGCTGAAGAATCTGCACCAGAAGTTCCTTTCAGAAAGTAAACATCAGGTTCTTACTAATGTTTCTGCACCTTAAGGCCATTTTGGATTGTGCTGCCCACAGAGGCTGATCATGAAACCTGTCAGTTTAAAACTCACAAGAACCTACAGTTCATGGTCAACCATCTGTAATTCCAAGGTCTGTCAGCAACTTAAAACCTTGAGGAGATGGTAAATGCAACAATGTGTGATCCCAAATCCATACTGTGCATATTACATACATACTGTGCAATGTACATATGGTAAAGACTGTGTCCTCAACACATAAGATGTTAAGAGCTCCTGAAAACACAGAGATAGCCCTTCCCCAATCTCTGTCTCTGTAAGACAATGCCAAAGTGAACAATGGACGGGAGAAGGGTCTGGGAAAAGGTCAACAATCACTGTCCACAAAAATGTGATGGCAACAGAGGATGCCATCTTCACTTGTAAGTGAATTCCATGAAATGCTACTTAGATTTAGGTGGCACATCTTTAATATCCATTGGAAATACAGGGCTTACAGACGGGGACAACAAATGTCAGTGCGATCTACTCCTGTAAGTATTTTCAGGAAGAGCACCAGCAAGCAACCCTACATACTGGAGTGCTGTACACTACAGCTGAACAGTCCCCAGAGACTTTCTGCTCCATCTCATCTTCAAGGCAGCACGATCCCCCAGCTATCATGGCCCACCTCGACCCTGTGTTAGACATGGTGATTGAGAGACACCCTCTGATCAATTGCCTCCATGTCTTTAGTGATGGCCCAGCTACTCAGTATCAACAGAACAACTTCTACCTACTCTCAAAAGAGCTTTTCAAGAAAGGCTTCAAAGACATCAGCTGGAACCTTTTTGAGGCCAGCCATGGAAAGGGGGCTCCAGATGGTGTTGGGGATACCCTAAAAGATCAGCTGACAAAATTGTCTGCCATGGAGGAGATATCCCCAAAGCAGAGGCCATGCTCTACCAGTTGAGAAACTAAAATGACTAAAATGTTCTCAATGTTTCTTTTGGTGTACAGTACATTTGAAGGTGAATGTTTGGTGTGGGTATGTGTGTGTGTGTGTGTGTGTGTGGTGTTTGTGGGGTGGGTGGGGTTGCTAGTTTGATACAGGCTTGTTATAGGCTTAATTAATATAGGCTTAATATAGGTATCTTAATTATTTATGTTCATGTGAATGTTGTAATGTAAATGAATGGCCTTTCTTTAATGGAATGTATTGTTATTTATTGGTTTGATGTCCACCCTGTTGCGTTCTGTACACCGTTTCTTCTCTGTCCTGCCTGAAAAGAAAAATGTAAATATTACAATAGCCTTGCATTCAGATCACTTATTAATATAAATGGGGATGTCCTATAACATGGTGGACGTTTGGCCTATGTCATATGTTAAGAATTTAAACTAAATTATTAAAGCATAATATCCTGAGCTGGACCAATATATTTTTCTTATAGTTTAACAAGCCTTCCTTCAGATGAAATGATACAATTATGGAAAGTTTAAAACCTTTTGATTGAAAGTTACCAGGCTGAAATTCCACCGAATAGTAGGAATGATCCAAATGTTGTAGGTGATTCTAATCATCTTCTTTTAATCATAACTTATGTCTCTGTGTAGATTTAATTCACTGTCATGAAAAAGTGCGATATTGTGATGAGTTGTTGGAGGTCCCGACCCTCTTTTACAACGATCTTGTGTTCGGGGGGTTCCGTACTAAGGTCTGCAAACACAGAATTCCCCACGTTGCATAACCACATATTTTCTTTGGGGAAATGAAAGTTTGCGGCTCTGAAATGTATCAAGTTCAGCTGCATGTTCCCCCTCCCCCCCCGGGGCCTCCCCCTTCTCCTGTTGCCCCAAGACCACCTCTCCACATCGCACGAGACTCCCCAGCCTCTCTCCCTGTTTATCTTCACTTGCATTACTTTCTCATGCTCCCCCTCTCAGTTTGTCTCACTCTATCCTTCCCAGTGCACTGCTTTTCCCGGCCAGTGTCAGACTTCCTTCAATCTCCCTGTGGACGTTGCCCTTGTCTGCACATGCTTATTTGTAATGTGGGACACGTGTGGTTTTCTGGGTTCATGCCTCCTCCCAAATGCAATTTTAATACTGCTGTTCTTAAACATTGTAATGAATAGTAAATCACTTTCATAGAGTCATTATTCCTTCTAGGAGGATACATCAAACTGCACAGTAGTTCATTAGTTGTATTTTTGGGCAAAGGAAATGAAAAACTATAGACATTTAAATAATACTAAAGTGAAATTGTAATTTGTAAAATTGTACTTAAAACCACAGCAGACCCCTGTAACTATTTACGTGCTATCAGCTAAGAAATTTGGATTCCATTATTAACCAATACATTTGACCCTGTTATGATTACATCAAGTAAGTAATTACCACTTCAGTGACGACATTACAAGGCAATATTAATAGCAATGTGCCATTGCTGGCAAGAGTACAGCCGGTTTCATAACTTTGATATTTGATAACTCTAATCAACAGCAGATGAAGAAAAGTGTGGGAATCCCACATTTTCTAATAAGAAAAAAAAGGTATTAAAATGATTTGTAATTTCAGGAGCATTTTATTAAACATAATCTGTAGGTCTTGGAACACTGTGTAAGTATAATTTATGTGTCTGGCATGCCCATGTTGCGTCTTTTCTCTTGGAAGTCTGTAGCTTCACATCTATGACAGTTCTCTCTCGTTCTCGTTGGCTGCAGCCTCTCCTCGTCCTGCTGGGAATACACAGCCTTGAGTCTGAAATGTGTTTACATTTTGGGCATGTTACAAATTATCTGCTAAGACTAACTTTGCGTGACTTGGCAGAAGCCTTCACCTTGCTCAGATGTTGTTTGGGTCAAATGTATTTTAGGGGTTGGCTCTCTCAATTTGACTGTCTTTATCTGACAGGGGTTCTCCAAGCCAGATGTGAATCCAGACAAAAGGTAAAGCACACGCTTTGTGTGTGTGTGTGTGTGTGTGCGCGCGCCCTTGCATGCATGTGTTTAAATGTATTTTTGTTCCTGCCAATATGTCTGCAATATTTTTGTGCACTGACAAGACTCCACTTATACTTAATACACTGTAAATTCAGAGGAAATGAATGGGACATTTGACCATGTCAATGTATTTTTATCTTCCATCATTAATTAATAGATTTATCCTTGAGTTGTATTGCCACATTTCAGCCTCAACCTTATCAGTTTGAGTGATCTTATTCATGTAAATCATGTGTCAAAGATTATCCAAAGACATCAAAGTTTCCCCAAATGTTTCTTTGCAATGTGTGTTAAATCTTCTTAAAGAAAACATCAACAGATTTGATTATCTTGTCATTAAATCAGCTAAGCTGGGAAATGGACTGCTTATTATCTCCAGGGGATTGCAGTAATATCAGAGGTTTAAACACTCAAATTGTTTAATGTGTAATATGTTTTCTCTACAGGCTTGTGCGAATTATAGTGTTAGAGTCTGAATAACCCCAATTTAAAAAAAGTTGTGATTGAAAAACAGCATCATATTTCATCATCATAATTTATTTGCATGCAAATTGTAAAAAACTAGTTTCTCAAATATGATTTATTGAATTATTGAGGGTGTGTTGCATTTTTAATCACAGTGTGTCAGCAGAGTACAAATGTGTCTTCCTTTTTCGCCAGAGCACGCTGCTCAGCTTCATAGTTTCAAACGTGACATAGTTTCCAGGTGTCTGCTATGAAATAATGGCTGATGGGGATGAAAAGTGTAACATTTAGTGCCAGATATTTTTCTAAAAATAGCAAACCATAGCAAGAAAATGTGCTTGGTAATATTGGGGGAAAGGACACCAAAGATGTCTGTGTTGCTTTCTTTCTATTGTGTGTATAAGTAGGTAAATGCTCATTAACATGTTAACCTAAAGAACTTGATAAGCTAGTTCCTGTGAGTTTGGGAATCTTGTATAAACCCTAGTGATCAAAATACCCATTATTGCAATCTTTAATACTATACTTCAACAGTTACACATAACATGATCTGGGTAGAACAATGCACATTGTAAAAAAAACCAGATAATTCATCTGTTTTATATAAATAAAACCAATAACATAAAACCATGAATGATACGCATTATAATGTTATCTCCAGTATTGGGATATTGCAGTGATATCATGCAGAGAGAGTTGGCCTTTGAGTATTTGATTATGTGTGGTAAAAATAAATGGACTTCCTGGTACATTGTTTGTCTTAGTCATGCTTACTATAAATAGGAATGTCTTAACTCAAACAAAACAAAATATCCTTATAAATAAATATGTGGTTCTTTAGTGTGCAGGATTATGAACTCTGATGGCAAGTGATTGCATAGCATACACATTTATTAAGTTGTTTACTTTGCTTTTTAATCTGGATATCTTTTCAGCAGCAGCACAATATTTTAGCATTTCAAAATCACACCCTGACAATAAAGAGAGAGTCAGTGAACAGCGTTTTCAATGCAGAAGGGACAGCTAGAACCAAACATATAATTCACAAACAAACCATCCTACATACTCATGCTGTTGTAATTCATTGTGCGTCTGTTTTGTGTGCTCTGAGCACTTGTACCATTAAAAAAGACAAGTCCAGCTTGCTTCAGCACATATTTGTCAAGCCAAGGGTCTATTCTGAACCTTTCTGTTGATCATGCAGGTCTCCTCATCTGGCTGGGTGAAGATCATCTTTAGAAAAGGATACAGTCCTGACTCCTGAGTCCGGCGTAATACATTTTACTATTTTATAAGTAAACACCAAGAAAACTGTTTTAGAAGGAAATATACTATTTAACTCAAAATCACAAAAACATTGAGTAGACTTTTACAGTTTTGGTTTTAAAGTTTGTGTACAAGTTGAAGCAATTTCAAATATTTCAGTATTGTATTATTTCAACATCTTATTTGAGGATTTTTGGAATAGTTTAATGTGCCCATCTGATATATCTGTTGCTTTATCTTATGAAAATTACAACATATTATGTAACATAACATAACAAATCAAATGGAGGAGAGTGGAGCGTGATGTCGGTAATGTGTTTATATGTGTCTGTTAACATATATAATATGTGATTGAAATCATACACAATTTGCGGTTCATTAGTCCTCTGCTTTCTCAGTCCACCCTCCTCTCCTCCTCCCTGCACTTTATAGGGATGAAGTGAGATGCTATATTCTTTCTCCTGGTCCTCTTCCCTCGAATTGGCCTTCCATTCTGAGACAGGGCTATGAACATTTCTTTGCCATTTTTAGTCCGCTTTACAGAGGAGTAAGCATTGAAGTAGTTTTCTAGGAAAATCTCCTTGAAGTTGCAGTCCTTGTCGTTGTAGATCCTCTGTAAAGGATAAGACAAACAGTACAGCATTGATACACTACAATCTGCTGTTGGCAGCACTTGTCTTTGTCAGTCCATAGTCTTGATTATTCAAATAAATGTTTTGAAATTGTTGTTCGTTTTCTGCTTGACTGTGGATTTGCTAAAAACAGAGTATGACCTTTTTCACTGAGGAAAAATATTACCTTGCCTTGCAGGTGCCCAGTCCTGTTCATAGAGATATAATACTGACTCTTCACGCCTTTGATTGCCAGTATGCCCCCCTCAGACACTGTCCTGATCTCCAGGATACCTGCCAGACATTCACATGGTTAGGGAAATGAGACATATTACAGGTCAGACAGATAAGACATCCAGCTTTCACTTCAGCTCCACACTGCTCAACATTCATCTTCATTAACAAATGGCATGGAAGTTGCTGTGGTTAATCAGTCTGTGGTCTCTCTGGCTGTATTCAAGCCTTGTTAACTGGCCTGGGTGGCCGTTACACAAACCACAACCTATGCCATAGCACACATGGGAGACAGATTAGGCTTTGCTCTCCTGGGATTGAGAAAACTACCTCCTTGCATGTGCTTTGCACGCTACATTTTAGGCCTGTTCTTCAGATCTGTGGGAGAGTAAAAACACTCATGTTTAACTAGTTTGGTTTGTGATGAATGTAATGTCCTAATGCTTTAGTAGAAAATGCACAAAACTATCCAGTGTGTGCCTAAAATGAAGTACATTTTTAAATAGCAATATTTGTAAATCTCCAAAGAAAAAAGATCTTATAAAAATAGTAGTAGAGATTACAGTGCAGTGTTTCATCTCCCCTGAAACTAATTACTTATCGTGCAGGACTTTAAAGTAAGAATACCTTTAACTTGATCATTTAATCCAACAGATACACAGATCCGTGATCATTAGTCCAGCAGTGATACAGATCCACTGTTGCCTCACCATAGAAAAAGCTTTTACATATATGGGGAATCATAAAACATTAACTCAAAAGTCCAAAGCATGTTACAGTAAAAGTAAGGCTAACACAACAAATATATATATATTTCAAGGACACCAACACGGTCCAGATCATTGATATTTAGGTAATATAATACCCCTGTTGTTGATTTTTACAAATTGTGGAAATTCTTTCATTTGACAGGCAGAGAAAAGAGGGAAGAACTCTATTAAAGCTCTTTGGCTTGACATTGAGCATGCTGCATTTTAGTGTTTGATCACAAACAGATGGCAGTCTCCCAATCTTGGAATGTTGTTTGTGCTCTGCTTGCACTTGATATTTGACTTAAAGGGTAACTACACCCTCAAATTCAGCTGGAACGATCTCTCCCAGCATATTTAAAAAATCCAACAGAGGAGTGAAGGAACAGCAACTGTAGGAGACGTGGCGTTGTGGCTATGTAGTGTGTAAATCAGGGGACACGGGGGAGACTGACTAACTAGAGGGCATTAACTTTATTTTTTATATACATTTCATGATGTAGATAGGTCCTAACTTGCTGACTATATGTCAGCATTGTTCTTACCAGGTTCAGATCTGATTTATCACAGTAAATGGCGTGTTGAGGCATTTTCAACCCATGAAATGCAGATTTTTGTATTTGGTGAGAAATGTCAATAGTAACAGTCATAAAATTTAGGTTACAGCTCAAAAAACAAGTAAGTGTACAATACCTCTTTAATATTGCTGTTGTTAAACTGTGAGCTCATTTAATTTACCCTTCTGCTTTCTCTATTTCCCTGTTTAAGTGTATTTGTCATGACTTGAGGGAAATGTTTAAATTGTTACTGTTAGAGTATATCTTAATTTATAAACCCCTTGTACATTCAAAGTCAGTGGACCATTGGTTTCTTAATAAACCATACATATGGTGGTAAGTGTAGATGCAAGTGCATGTTTATTTCTCTTTTCAGCCTGCGTGTGTAGCTTCAATTAGTGTGTTTTTGTGGTTGTTAAAAAGCATAGCACCATATAGCATAGTCTTGTAGCATGGAAGAGCTATTACATTACATGTAACAGTTACAGTTGTTTGGTCTACTGTGGTAAGATGGAACACATTTCCACACACATTTTGGCTCTGACGCAGATAACCTCTCAGGCTAGCCTCAGCTTGAACAGATTTGTTGTCACTCGCTGTGGGTAATCCCTGATCCTGCTTTTTTTGATCAGAGTCTGAATCCATTGTTTACAGTTGCTAAGAAGGAAGTTGCAGACAGCCTTCCAGGAATAGTGCACTATTGTACAATGGAATTTGAGATGAATATTTACTGCTTTATACTTAATGCCTTGACAACATGTAATGTCTAGCAAATTAATCTTGATAACCTTTATTTACTTTGTCTTCAAATGCAAATTAAATCCTTATCTGCACTGAAAATACAAAATACTCCACATCTCTATCAAATTATCTGTATTTCAGTTTGGCATTTACCAAATTACAATGAATTTAATAACGGCTATAGGAAACAATCAGTCTTTCAATTAGTGTAGAAGAGTAGAGAACCAGGCTAAAACACACTACTACCCACTTAGTTACTGTCTTTGCATTCCCTGTTTTCCAGTTGCTCTGGTTTATAATGTGTTGACATCCTACCTGCAAGTTGTTTATCTGCTCTTTGCTGGGGCTTAACACAACCTTTTATTGATGTTATTATCATGTTATTATTTTGGTTAAACTCAAATTAAGCCATGTCATGGTCTTTCACTTAGACACAAACAATGTAATTACAATTTACTGTTTTGTTAGAAGTAAATATATCTGTTATATGAAATGTGTTTGTTTGCTTTTGAGGACATTTCAGTTCTCTATACATTGCAGATACAAAAGCTTAAAGACATTTAGATTTTTTATCCAAACAACCATTTGAAATGTAAGAAAGTTAGAAAACCTTGTGTGGTAAAGAGAGGAGTTATATTTTGAACCCTATATTTTGTTGCAGAGGCACATGGAATGTGGAAAATACAAAGCAGCAAGCAAACAAGTTTTCATTTTGGTTTCTTCATTTTTTTACTATCTGTTTGAAAATAAGCCTTTATGCAATCAGCTTTTCAGGACTTGTTGTTCACTGCAGCCAAATGTATGACTCACAGATTTATTACATATGTCTGCGCAATGCTGGTCTTTTCAAAGGCTTATTGGGTACATTTCTTTGTGCTTTTAGTGTGCGATTGTCAGCCACATATGGGTGTATCAATTTTTTGTCTTTCATTGCCAATTGTTGCACAAGCATCTTTTCCATCCACTTTGAGGCATTTTCCTTTCAGGCCAACATTCCAACCACAGCCACACTGTCAGATAGGAGGAAATGATAACTACTTAAAACATCCTCATCATGAGAGAGATTTCCAGTTGAATCTAAAAACGTGATCTTATAAAAATGTTGGCTCTAAAGTACATTTTAACAATATTAAATCACAGTTACCATGGCTAGCAAATAAAATGAGCAATTCAGTAGTTAAAGGAATGCAATATTTGACATATTGTGCTTTCAGTTGTATGGAACAGTAATTTTGGACTAGACACAGTATGGTGGCTAAAGTAATCAGAAGGTGACGGTTCATTCTTTACACAGTAAGTTTGTGGAAGAGTAAATCAAGCTGAACAAATGTGAGTATGTGCCAGTGCAAACCCAAGATCACAGGGGCCTGGCACCCTTCAGTTTCCAAGACCCTTCAGTTTACTTCATTACAGCCTGTGTTTAGATGGTGTTATGGTTTAACAAGCCAAACCACCCATCTGCTTCATTTTACCTCTGTCACTCTGCTCTAGCAGAGACACAACCCATTAACACTGCGATTACACTGTGGAGAACTCTGTACAATATCGCCGCCCACATGCATCTGTCACCTCAACAGACCAAAAGTTTGTTACTGACTCAGAGGAGAGATCTCACAACTAAACTCTGCATGGCAGAAGTATAACATTTTAAATACACCTATGTTCAAGTTATTTCACAATTGGAAAATATATTCTGGCAAATTAGTGGCATTATTTTATTTATAGGAACCACTGGTATTGTAATTAGATTGGTATTGGTATTAAAAGAGTCATCCTTACTGTGGCAGTTAGTGGGATCTTGAGTCCCGTTGATGTAACCATTGTCATCAATTGTTAGGAACCATTGCGTGCCGCTGAACAGCTGTCGGATGCGCACATCTCCTCCCTCCATGTAGTCGTAGTTCCTGGTGTGACGCTCGTGTTTAGAGCAGTTCATGATGGCAGCAAGTTGCTGTGGAGTGCAGTCACTGTAGACCACATGCACACTGCCAAACAGGAAGATTGCATGGAGGTACAGTCCCGAGAACACATTTTGAAGGTTCCATGTCAGCATCCATTTGCGCATTATAATACAATGCAGTGGGGATCAGTGAACAACATACTTAAATGTGAGATCAAGATCTGTGGGCTATCCCTTAGCCAAGCGACCCCCTGACCCTTTTGTTGTGACCTCCGGGTCCCTGTTCCTGCAGCAAGAATTCCTAGTGGGACATTGGGACACGGTGGTTGTGGAGGAGACTTTGTGAAGCTGGTTGAGGTTGGCTGAAGCTGGAGAGTGGTGACGAAGAAGACAGGTGACAGTATTATCAGATGGTGTCTCTCTTTAGTTCTCAGTGACGGAGTGCGTTGACTGCTCCATCCTCTTGAGACCATAGTCCGACAAGGGACGTCATAATCCTGTCCAGGAAACGTTATGCAGGATGTCACTATAAAAAAACAAAGTAGACTTGTTTGATTCTAGCTAAAGCAGTTATATAGTTAGTATACTAGCTATATATATAGTTATACTCACAGGTAGATGTACAAGTTGAAAGATTTTTGTTAACACAGCTTCAAACAAATACATACATACAGTTGCATATTAGAGCCCTCCTAAATGTTTAAGCAACTTTCAAAGAGCTTCTGGTTTTCTGTGTTCATATAAATCTATTTTCTACATTTCCTAGCAGTAATTCCAGATTTCTGTGGTATACTATATAGGCAGATGTGACCCTGTCATAACATAACAGTAAAATATTCACAAGTCTATGTTCTGTAATATCCTCTGTATGAGCATACAAAGTACTATGTAATTTCAAATGAACAAACTATGCTGCTTTAAAAATAACAAATAAATTGTAGTTTAATGACTTACATGTGCTCTGAGTGATGACAGAAGTTGTCAGAGGTGTGTTCCCTTTCAGCAAGAGTTTTAATTTGAAGACTCTTTAGTTCTAAAGCTGTAGTCTCAATTGTAAACCAAGCCCAGTAATGCAGTAAAGCTGTGCAAGAGCTGGGAGCTTCTGTCAATTCCCATGGATGTCTCCCTGATTCTGGCAGGCTGACTCTGTGCATCTTCGACTGTCGTTTTGCAGTCTGCTTAGATAAATGCCTCCCGCTGACCTCACTTCAGAGCAATTAGATCCCAACCAGTCAGCTGTCCCTGGCCGAGATGCAATGGAGAAACACCCTCTGCCTGCCTCTCACTGTCACTCACCCACCGGACATGAGAGGGAGCTATAAACTCTTAGAATAGCAGGCTCTCCTTGGTATGCACTCCTAAATACTTTAAGGACATTTTCATGCACACTCACCCTTGTAGTAGAACTTACTACAACCTCTCTGCCTTTTCCTAGAAATGTCTTTCACTTAAATAGGTTTGTTCTGTGCTTGTTACAGATCTCATAGTGACTCACATTTACTTAAGTGATGGTTAAGATATTTGCTCTGATGACAAAGCTTTGAAGAAATCCTCCCCTATCATTTTAAATGTCACAATTAATTAGTGGTTTTACTTAGCTGCACTGAATCATTGGTTAGGATTCATTGACTCAAGTAAAAAACTTCAAAGAAGCCCTTTAGTTCTCATGCCCAATAGTGGGCAGCAATAAGTTATGGCTGGCAGGTATCAATCCAAGGGGAGAAAAACAGAAGACATAACTGTGCAGAAGTAGTCTACTCTATGTCAGGGTTCATGCACTCTTTCACTTTTTGTGTTTGTATGTAAAGTCACAATTTATTGCCTTACATACCTGACCTTCCTTTGGACTCACTACTTCAAAAGTTTATATGGGCCCTAATGACGCGCACCCCTGGGGAGGTCGGGGCTGCAGGTCTGAGAGAGAGGGACTTCTGGCCGCAGCAGGTCATAAATGTCTGATCTATTGGGTGTCAATCTGGCATGTTCATTTGTCCCTTCTATCACCTCAGAGACAGATCACACTCTGGTCTCTTTTTGGACATATAGGCAAAGGAAACATCACTTAACTAATAACGTATGTGTAAATTGCCACCTCTTGGTGCAGGGGTTTGTGTGACCCTAGGAGCTGTGTTGTCAGGGGCGTAGGGTCCCCAAGGCAAATTGCTGCAAGGAGAGGGGCCAGACAAGGCAATTCCTTGTCTGGCCCTCAACAGAAATGAGTGACCTTGCCTGGAATCTGGAAACTGGGGCCCCCTCCTGTAGACAGGCTTGTAAGGGGAGCTTGCAGGCGAGACCTTAGTGGCTGGGCTCATGGGGTCTGGTCATGTTCAAAACAATACAGGGTCTGCATGTTGGGTCACTTCCTCTGAGGAGCTGTGCTGGATTATAGTGCCATGCCAGTTTGGCGACAGGCACGGGTGGGACCCTGGGAGGACTGAGCCTTGGCCTCAGCATGTCACTTCTTTGTTGGTGAGGGAGCTGAAGCACAGTCACAAGGTTCCCTGTTGCATGGATGTCAGGAACAGTTCTGATGGACTGACTGCTGCCCCAAATGACGGAGTTAACGTGTCTTTAGAGCTTCTTCACAAGTAAGGTTGAATGTGAAATTGGCAAGTTGGTTTGACCAGTGAAGCCCTCAAATTACTAGTGTATGTACATTCTGACCCTAAACTACTTTGTGGTCATCAACTCGAACTAAAAGAATAAGATCACAGATACTAGCAGTTCACCATGTTCCAGATTTCTAGCCAGGGACTGAGTTATCCAAAAGGACCTCAGGCTAGAACTGTTGCTCCTTC
This sequence comes from Nannoperca australis, assembly GCA_036023655.1. Classification (NCBI taxonomy): domain Eukaryota; kingdom Metazoa; phylum Chordata; class Actinopteri; order Centrarchiformes; family Percichthyidae; genus Nannoperca; species Nannoperca australis. Next base: position 4,808 of record JAVQJD010082557.1, on the reverse strand, counting down.
ATTTTGAATGGAGCCAGTTGAGGTGAGTAAGGCCGGATGCAGACCCTGGTGTAGAACATACTTAAAAGATTACATGTCCTATGTGGCTTGGGAACACCACAGGATCTACCAAGAAGATCTTGAAATGGCTCAAGAGAAAGACGTTTGGGATTATTTCCCCGGCCTGTTGCCACCACGACTACACTTGTATGCAGTGTAAAATGAAGTAGTAAAGTATCTGCATGTCTCACCATTCCAGTCAGTCCCTCTTGGGGACTTCCAGTCCATGGGCTTACCCGTGTGACCTTTGCTTTGACTTACAACATATCAGATTAGTTTTTATCCCCTGAAAGGCTCAATTATGTTTGTTACAGGAACTGGTTTTCCTAAGCCTTCATTGTTAAAGTAGTTCCCTGCTTTTCTTGTCAAATGTCTGTCCAATCCACTAGTGTTTTTAGTATCACAGCACTGAGACTAAAATGATTTGCCTTTGGACTTAGGACTGCTTAAAACACACCTGGAGATACGTCTTTTAGTTGTCTTTTGTTTCTTGCTGTTTTAAATTATTTGTTACTTTTCTTTCTTTTCCTCCTTTAATACAATAATGATAATAATTATTATTATTAGTAGTAGTCATATTAGTGGTGGTAATTTTATTACATAGTCAAATAGAAGTGAAATTGAAATCATGCAATGCCACAATAAGAGCATCATAAGGCTACTTCAAGGGGCTACTAGCATGCCTGGAAACCATGCCTTGAAAGTTCTATGTGCGTCCTCAGGTGACATGTCATAGTATATAGATGTATAATGCATACATATAGTATAATGTAATGGAATCAGAAATTACTTGTACTTGAATCTTGTGTGTGTGCGTGTGCACATGTATACAGGTTTATGTGTGTGCAGGTAGTTTGGTTTTATAGCCTGAATGGTTGCCTGCTCCCGTTCAAAGATCAAAGGCCCAGAACTGTCTGGAGTTTACAGTAGCATGGGAAGTGCAGTGGCCATGAGGCAGGCACACTAAACATGCGTGAGTGAGCCTCTTTAAATCACAGTGACTGTATGCCTTCACTCCAATCAGTCCTCCTCTCTACTTTGTTTATTTCTGTGTCTTTCAGTGTTTTTTCTTTTTCTGTTATTTGCTGTTTTGAGGAGTGAAAGCTACTCCTTTCAGTTGATTCCCATTGTTAAATGATGTTGAAGCCAGTAGAGAGTCTGTGAGGGTTTAAATGATTGCAGTGTAACACGCAAACAATCAAGATTACCATGATCCAACAGAAGTGTTTATTACGCTTATGTCTAACTTTTCTTGCACCATTGTGTATTGTTTTTACAAGTTTAAAGTTCTCATCACTTCATTGTGTGAAGGCTCATTTGATAAGCTGTTGTTCAACAAGTTGTTTTCAATCCCTCCTATGCAGGACAAGAATATTGCTATGTGATTTATACCTCTGTTGTATCTCAAGAACCCCTTTGAGCGTTAGCACATGAAGCTAGATCCACAATTTAAGATAGTTTCCACTATTACTGCAGAGACATCTGCCTACACACATTGTCTACTCTCAACAACATCTAAAAGCATTCCTGGACAGAGAATAGCCTTTGTGTGTGTGTGTGTGTGTGTGCCTTCACCCTGTCTTGTAGTGATATGGCTACATTTTTGCTGGGAGAATGGATTATGTCTAAGGTCAGTCTATTCTTAGCACTGTTTTAGACTGTTTGGGTTTAGCTTTTGCTTTCTAAATTCCATGATAATTGGGGATCTCTGGGGATGGAGACTCACAACATTAACTCTAACTATAAATAAGTAGCTTACAAACACACGCACGCACGCACACACACACACACACACACACACACACACACACACACACACATAGCACTATGTTGGAACGTTTTTGACAAAGGATGTTTTGTAAAATAGCAGCAGAATGTTGAACTTCTTGTGAAGTCAGTTCAATTCAAAAAGTGAAGTTCTTTCAGTTAACTGGGAACAGATTATGATGGATTTCTGTGCTTTTCCACCCAATATCATGGCCCAAGCCAATTTTACCTTCTCTCAATTATAATTAGCCTAGCCATCAGTTTGACTGATTTAAATTAGCTGAAAATTAATATTTTCATGTTTGAAAAAACGTAATCCCACAAAAGACAGTTTAGCCCCCTAAATATTTAGTTTAGATTATTGTTTCTCTTAAATTGCTTTATACAAAAATATTGTCTCACCAAAACAGCAGGTTGAGGCTGTACTCACCATTTAAGGTAGTGTACAAAGAGGAGTAGTGAAGTTTTGTCTCTGACAGCAGCCTTTGCAGCACTCTGTTAACACAGCACACATATACACAGTGTCACACACACACACACACACACACACACACACACACACACACTGCCACTCTGCTGGGCTCTTTGAAGCTTCTCTCCCTGGGTCCTGCTGACACACTGAGTGTTAGTGCAGTAAAATGTGACACATGGCCACAGCTCAGGTTGTCACTGCTGCCTCTGCCTGCTCCGAGGTGTGAGATAGAGGTTCCTAATGTTCCTTGGTCTCCTTTAAATTACCAACAGGGATTTATTCAGAATGCAACCTCAGGGCATTGAACTAAACATATTCAGTCAAACCTTCAGTTAAAGCTTTAGAAATGTAATATCATCCTGTATGAAAAGTTAGTTTTAGTAGTTTTTGTTATAACCTCCATTGATTTGGTGGTAGGCGTTGTAGGCAGTTGCAGTACATTAGGACCGGTGTAATCGGCCTTGTAAGAGAATGTGAACTGGCGTTGGGCTTCACTGTGTTGGGGGAATACTCTGATCCCAACTAATGCAGGAACAGCTGTTAGGGATCACAGTCTTAACTGCTCACCATGTCTGTTCATGTATCAGAAAAAGCAGAGCCTTGTTTCAAAAGAGACGCTCTGCCTCGGTGGATTTAAAGAAGAAAGAGGTTCTAAAATAAGCACTTTAAGTTTCTGAGTCAGAACAGTGGACTGTTTATATAGAAACATTCAGTTTGTATTGTTAATTATGAGCATAAATGCATGAAGAAAAGATACCAACTGTTTTATGGGGTATAAATGAGCCATGGACAAGAACCTTGTTGTTACCCCTCATGTAACATTCATTACATGTCATATTCTAATCATACATGTGGGATTGCACTCTCACCACTTTCCCTCCGGTTATGTTTGGATATCACGTTTGTTTTTAGGAATAAACGCAATACAGCATTCATGTATTTATACTGTTTAGTATCTGTGCATATATTTGTTTTGTGCTCAAATACTTCATATTTATGTCTTTCAGCAGAGACAATGTGAAAAGGGGCAAATCCACACAGCCAACCAATTCCATTACTCAGAAATATAAAAGTTGTGGTTATCTGGTGAACAACAAATGTATTCTTTAATAATCCTCAAAAACTACCATTTATATCATGTCTCCTTAAATCAATCAAATGTCAGAAAGACTGAAAAATAAGTTGTCTTTGCAGACTAGGGCATATTTTTTCCATAGATTTCTATTGTTGAAATGTAAAAACATTGGTGATCCCTGAACTCATTTAACACCATCATAAGGTCAAAATTATACATTGTTCATGAACAAATCACAAACAAACCTGCACAATTGATGACCTTCAGCCTCAGCTGTACTTTCTGTTCATTGCTAATCGTTAGTGCTAATATGTTAATCTAAAACATTAGATTTGCAAACAACATGTTGGCATTGTCATATTGCACATGTTAGCATGCTGACTTGTAGCCCAAAGCACTACTGTGCCTAAGTACAGCCTGAGTGAGCCACCAGCATGGCTGTACACTGAGGCTGTATTCGAAACTGCCAACTCCATACTATCGACAAATGTAGTACGACTACATACTGCATACTGCAGTGCTTTGTTTTGTGGAACACAGTAGGCAAGGTAAATTGGTCTGATGCCTATTGGAGATTTTTCCTAATCAATACGACATCCAGATAGTTTTGGCATATTGCAGGTTTTGCTTTTGTTTGCATACTACATGCTACTTTTTTGTGCTCTACCATGCATTGTACCTTAATAATTATTTTAAAACAGGGAGTTCTTTTTGGAAAGTGAGCACATTAATGGAAAAGACAGTTGTCTAATCTATCAGTATATATGATATAGCTTAATTAATATTAATGTCACTTTTCATAGTTAGTCCGTCAAAGTACTACATACTGCTAGTGTCTCACAGGCAAAATAGTGGGTGGTAAAAGTAATTTTTTTTCATGTTGCTTGAATGTCATTTGTTATTTCTGTTTGCTTCTTATTTCTCTGCTCAGCCAGTTTCTGAAAGGTCAAATTGTTGTGGTCACATCCACATGAAGCGCCATTCAGTTTTTGTTAACCTTTTATGTCTGAATCTGAAGCCTGTAACATTCACGGTAGAATTGTCCCTAAAGTAAATTGTTTATTGGAAAGTTTTTCTACTGAGAAAACTGCTAAATGTCAAATTCCATGCCAAATTGAAAATACAAGTTGAGGATTATGAACATGGAGGCTGTTGCTGTCTTTCGCTTTCTCCGTCCTTCTCTTCTGTCTGATGAACTGCCTTGGTTTTGAACCTTGCTTTTGACCCATCTTGTTGTTTAAACTTGAATATCATGATGGAAAGAATAGTTGTGACTGGTTGTGAATTTGGAAATATCATATAATTATTTTGTATATTGTATATGTATATAGTATGCTCTCTTTCAATTCAATTCAATTCAATTTTATTTATATAGCGCCATATCATAACAAAGTTATCTCAGGGCACTCAATCACATGGAGCCGGTCGAGACCAACTTCCACACACACAAAGACC
>JAVQJD010082550.1:0-12125 GCA_036023655.1 Nannoperca australis | reverse complement strand
ACAGCTGAATGAATTTAGAGGGGGCGTATCTCCTTGTCAAAGTCAAGAAGAATCCTGCATGCTATTACAGATTAAAAACAATGCAAGTGCAGCTTTGTGTGTTAAGCGTGCCTGTGTGCTTTGGGGGGGAAAAACAATCAGCTGGTATGTTTTGCCCTCCCTACTGCGTAGAGACCTATTTGCATTAGGTAGATAAAGGGAATGAGTTTGAGATGGAATCAGTGAGATAGTGGCATAAGAGTGTGTGCACATGATCCTCATTGCATCTCACAAGATAGATTTCCCTCCCTTCCTGTCACTCTCCACCAAGCCTGCTCCTAACATCCACCACTGCCTCAGCCCACTGCCAGCTAAATAACCTGTTAGTCACTGACGAGAAAGGCCCTTGTGTTAGCCTATGGAAGGATTTCAGCTGCCAAAGCCTTATCATGAGAGTGTATGAAACCACAATCTCCCAATGTGTGTGTGTGTGTGTGTGTGTGTGTGTGTGTGTGTGTGTGTGTGTGTGTATTTATGTAATCTACGTAGCCATGTCACCGCATCGAGTGGTTTGTCACCTCGTGATCTGCCATAAAAGCTAAGCACCCAGACAGAACTGTAGCAAACAATGCCACAATATCTGAACGCTTTATAATTTAACACTTCATCGGTGGCAGATATGCCGATACACACACCACCCCACATGTACACATCTATAAAAATAAAAAACACACACACACACACACACACACACAGATTTAGACTTTGTAGAATGGAAGGGACCTCCTGATGCCTATCGAGGCCTCAGATGCCTACATCTGGGGAAATGGTTTTCTCAACAGATAAAAACACACACACACACACACACACAGAGCCCAGCAGAAGGGATGGGTGCCAATGTGAATCCTCTGTTCCAGAGCGCGGATCCTGATATCATTCATTCACCCTCTGTCTGTCTGTCTTTCTCTGTCACTCAGACGCTCTGAGGTGTGTAAGATCATACATTCATCATCTCTCCAGAGCCTCTGTTCTCTATCTGGCACACACACACACACACACACGCTCTTAAGCAGGCAACACTTTTGTCCCCTCTTTTATCAAAAAAATTGAGGGATTTGGTGGCTAAACGACCCAATGCACCCCTTGTCTCTCTCATCTCAATATCACGTTCATTTCATGCAATCTTCTTTGTGGGCTTTGCCAGAGGGGCAACCATTATGGCTCACTGTCTCTTCACTATGGCTGCGCTATCATATCAGCAGGGATAAATACAAAGGATGGGGTGCATGGCATGTATAATTCCCTCCTGTTTCAGATGAGCAAATGACAGCCATTACACCCTGCACTCTCCCTCCTTTCACAATAGGATGAGATGGAAGCAGCTGGATATAATCGTGCTTTTAAAAAAGGCCAAGATCAGAGACGTACTTCATGCCTTAATGTGTCGGGAGAGAGATGAAGACGTACTTGATCATTTACAGCGGTTGGCACAATGGCATCAAATTATATATACAGAATATATACAGTAAGTGTGTCTATTGTATCTGTGGAGGATGGGTGTCAAAAGGGACAGAGGGAGGAAGAGTCTTCACTGTTAGTGTATTCAGAATCTCCACTTGACGATTGTCATCACTACAGTAAAGAGATGATAAAGCTTGACTTTGTTTTTCTTTCCTCTCTCTGTCTCCCCTCCTTCCTTACATGTTGCCAGGGGCCTTCGAGTCAACCTGCAGTGGGAACGTGATCATTTAATAAATCTGCAGAGACTTTTATTATTAACTAATTCGTCCGCCTCATCTCTGTTCTTCTCTTTATCCTACTCTTTTTCGGCCCCCTCCACTTGTAATTAAACAGGGATTCCACCTGCAGCCAAACTCCACCACTCCAAATGAACAGAGAGAGGGAAATTAAAGTTATAGTCCAATCCTGCCTTCCAGCCTGTAGGGCACACTGAACTTCTTATCTTTTCTCTTCTTCCCCCAGGCTAGCTTCGCCTTTCTCTCCTTCCCTGGTGTAAGTTTGTTCATTAGTTTGGCGCAATGCTGGCAGCGCATCATTACTACTGGCCGCAAACCAGAAATGAATAAGAAATAATTTGGTTAAATGTATTTAATGTAGTGTTATTTGGTAATTTTTAATAATGCATTGTAAGTTAGCAACTGTGTCAACGCTAAATTGCTGCTTACGACAGTAGTCGTCTCCAATTAAATATCCTCAAGTTATGCAGATGACTGCATGCAGATCATTATGAAACGTGAAAGAGTGTGATCATTATTATTAATCTACATGACAATGAGATGAAATAATAATTCCTGACCTGCTGTTATCACAACAGCAAGTCTTGCAAGTGGAAACAAGCCTGACATCCTGAACCGATCACCAACCATAATTCATTCCTTCCTTCATGTACTGGCGCCTCCATCTCTCCTTCTAGTTCTCGTATGTCCCACCTCTCTCCTCTCCAGCTGGATTGAGGACAGATTAGCGTGGGAGTCATATGAAGCGAGGGACACATCAACGACCCACTGCCTCGTCACAGCTGACGCACCACTCGATCTGTCAACCGCCAACCAACGGTATTCTATCATAAACTCAGTTAACAGACCTGGCCAGTGGCTGCAAGTGTAATATTGTTTTTATTTGATGTTCTCAGAGGTCAAATGAGAAAGCCATCCATTGCGCTGTCAGGATTGTCAGCGCATGATAAATGACTCGGATACAATCAATCATTTTCAGTTATCTTTCCATTCCAAAGAGGGTAAGGCCCCCCATACACACACAAAACGCCATTAAACAAGCTTCAGGCCATTTACTAATAATAGTTTACAGATTAGAATTCCCTGCGTGAGGATATACTCTGCTATATTTTTACAATATGTCATCTTTAGTATGTCTGTGCTGATCAAATAAGCAACCAAAATGTGAAGCATGCTAAGCTCAGTAACACTAAAGTTATACAGCACAACTTGCACTAACATCATGCTAATATTGTACACACACACACACACACACACACACACACACACACAGTCTAATTCTGCACAGACAGCATCATCTTGCCCTGGGGCATAGCCTGGGTAAAAATATGGCCTGTTTTACGCAGACAGAGAGCAGAGTGTGGACTGTTTCCTGCAGCCAAGACACTGACAAAAGATGCTGATGATGACTCACATGAACAACAAATTTCATAAAGTGGCTGTCTGTTATACAGTATAATGGGCTTGTAGATTAACTAGATTCAGAAATATGCTGGAAAACAGCGAGAGAGAACAAGGGAGAGAAATAAAAGACAAGACGACGGTAAAACTTCAAAAGGGACTTTGAGTGAGCCCGGAGTTCACTCCAACCTTGTCTGCCCCACTTCGTTGACATTTTTCAGAAGTGTGTCAGGCAGCAATGGCTGCAACACATCATCTCTGTTCACTTGCCTTGTTAGACCACAGCAGCCTGCAGCTAAATTGGGACACCACATAATATGCACATCTAAACACCTTCATAACTCACATCCACACACTACAGGGGTGAGGAAGCCTCACTGTAAGGGATGTGGTAAAAAGTTTCCCGCTGATAGAAATTAAAGGATTATGGTATTAAACATCTTTGATGAGATGCGAAGACGCGATACTTCCACAACTTGGCTTGTCTGATTTCCCTCAGGGGGTTCAAAACAGAAAAAAGCATTTGACTTTGAACGATCTCACCCGACTATAGTACACATTTTCAATAATTCACACTTACAGATCTGCATTTGCTACGCTGAATATAAATAATATAGCACAGTGAGTGTGGCAGTCCCAGCACTTTCGAGCAACAGTTTATATGCTGAATTTAAAAGCGTTGGTATATGCTGGAAAAAAATTACTAAAGCAAGAAAACCACGTTGAAACATAGTCATACTAGATGAAATCTAACCACTGACTGACAGTTGTTGGCAGGATACGTTAAGATGATTGCTGGGTTGCTGAAGGGTAATGGTATGACTGTGGGAACATTGTAGGATAGATTGAATGACTAAGACACAACAAAAACAGCTTGAACTGCTCCCAAATTCCCTGGGACCCATGTCAAGTCTCAGCACAGGTAGCCGCTGATGCTATCAAAATCATATTCAATCATATTACTCTCTCATGGTTGGATCCAAAAACAAGTTGCTTACTCCATTTGACTGTATGGACAGTTGTGTAAAATGTGTGCCATTGTAGATTCAAATATGTACTATGTTCAGTTAGTTATGCTACATTTTCTAACAACGTGTATATTGATGTTTGCTATTTTGTAATGGAACTGTTCATTTATTAAAGATGGGCAAGGAGTAAGCTGTACACTAAAACGGTACATTAAGCTATTCATATTCTCTACCTCAATACAATTCATACAATAATGTGCTAACTCCCCATTACACTGTTGATCACTTCAAGGTGAATATATGGTATATTGCACCTATTAAAACACTTTCATACTGTGTGAGATGTACCTTTAATTTATATACTGAACTAACCGAAATGATCCCCCAACCTCCACCGTCACCACCTCATTCATTCTACCCAGACGTCCTCATTGTGGCTGACAGACGAGCCGGTGTTAACAGGATAGTAACACAGTAGTGAAGTACAGTACCAGCACATATTAACAGTGTGATAGACCTGCCCCTGTCACTCAAACACCAACCCTAACATTCATAATGACAGCCCCTTCTATAATCCGGCTGTCCTCTTTATACCAGAACATCTATTTAACTCACTAATAAGACAACGTGTGTGTGTGTGTGTGTGTGTGTGTGTGTGTGTGCGTGTGCGTGTGCGTGTGCGTGAGAGTGAGAGTGAGAGTGAGAGAGAGAGAGAGAGAGAGAGGGTGTGTATGAGTGAGAGATAAATACAGTGTGAGAGAGAGAAAGATCCAATTAAAGGACAGCCAATAACTGGATTCATGAGAGGGCAGGGATGACAGATTACTCTAGTAGTAAGGAATAGTGAAGGAATGGAGGATTGGGGGATAACGTGGGGTAAAAATGACAATGGTAGTGAGAGAGGGTTAAAAATGGAATAAAGATGGAGAAAAGGGAGCTGAAGAAAGAGGAGCATGGAACACAAAAGGCTGAATCCTCATTCCCTTTACAAATCCCCTTAGAAATGAATGGGGGTTGTAGGAGCAAAAATCTATAATCCTGAAAGAAAAACAAACCTAACAAAGAGGACACAGTCGCAGGATGGAGAAAAGAAAGAGAAACAGATCGCACGGATGGAAGATTAATCAAATGGAGGATAAGAGAAATACAATGACAGAGATGTGGAGAGCAGTTTTTGCAGAACACAGTATGGGTATTTGTGTTTTGTGTTAGGCTAGCTTTCCTCTCTAATGAGTGTATAATGTGACACAGACGAGCATGGTACAGAGTGACTCTGCATCATGCCCCTCCCTGAATGAAGCTGGAGTTATACCTCTCTGTCAAGGTGTTCCAGCGGTCCATCAAATTGCAGTTTATTTCTAGTTGATTATAGTTGATTGTCTCGGCACTAACACAACCCTAGATGGATGTTCCATAAATATTTAGACATTCAGTGCTTATAGATCCAAAGTAATCATCTTTACATCGTTTTATTTTGTGATGGAAAATGAAGATACTTGTTTGGACTGAAAAAAAGCTGTGCTACCTAGATGACAAAATACAAATTTGTCCACTGATTTAACAAAAATGACTTGATCATTATATAGCCCAAGTAATAATGTTTACTTTCTTTAATTTACTTTGTGATATAGAGCGATGATTGCAGTGAGGACATGAAAAAGACAGAGCTTTTTCTCAACTTTGTCCAAATTGCCTTCATTATCAACTGTTGGCATCAGAAATATGAGCAACTCAAGCTGACCGATCAGGTATTATGGTCTCTGTAGTCCCTGTACATTGAACATGTAGTTCAACTTCACCTTCAGCAGAGCCTCAAAGCCTCTGCCTGCACCCTTTGTAGTATTGATTTTATTACGTTTGAACACCTACAAAATCCCTTGTCAGCAAACAAACCAAAAAAAACCCCACAGAAATGAAATGTACAATGCAGCACAGATGTCTGCAATCTGCATTAATTTTTTCTATCCTTACATAATCTCCTTTCTCTGTCCCTCTTGGTCCTGTACTGGACTTTCACACCAACCAGGATCCAGAGGAGATCTATCTTTCGGTCCACCCCAGGCCTGGCATCACCAATCTAAAGGGGAGGGTTTCAAGGCTTAGAACAGCAGGGGAGGAGCTTTATCGAACAACTCTGTTCTCAGCCTCCTGTTGTGCCCGTCCTCTCCTCTTCTCACTTTCTATCATGCGTTTCCTCTTTCTGTATTTCTCCCTTGTTCCATCTATCAGACTCTCTCTGAGTGTCTGGGTCCCGGGCCCTAGAAACAGCAGGTGGCCTTCAGCTATCGATCAGCTCAGTCTCCTCTAATAGCGTTTGCCACAACTGGAAATTGGGAATGTGCATGTGTGTTGCCTGTTATGCCAATGTATTGTTGCTGCGTGTCCTCTACATTTGAGATGAAGCTCTTTGCGCTCATCTCCTTCAGTGATTGCAGACACTTGGAAACAGTGCTGAGTTTAACAGTAAATCAGGAGAGGTACCGGTGGTAATGAAGCAGTGTTTTTCAGCTGTCAAAAAAAAATCTGCATGAAGAATCACAGTTGTTCTAGTAAACAGAAAAGTATTGCAAGGAAATAAGAAAAATATCAGTATCGGTAAAACTAATTATGGAAATTCTTTATTTCAAATTCCAGTAATAACTTCAATATAATACATGTCTAACAGAAATGTTTTGATCGCTAAAGAAACATCAAATTTAAAAAAAAGTTTGAATGGATTGGTGGAATGAAGTTTTGGTTGTATTTATTCACCTTTTTTCTTTCTTTCTATAAACCCATCAGCAGTAAACAATGTGTGTTTTGTGTGTATGTGTTGTGTTGTGTTGATTAACTGCTTTCTCTATTTGTGTGTATGGTAATTCCCAGATGTTTCTCCTAAACAGTTAGTGGAGGTCAGCCCTCTAACTAGGCTAATAGACTAATTACTACAAAGGCCGAAGACACACACACATACATACACAGCACACCCGGGACGACATTGGCCAGCAAAACTCACTTGATTGTGTTTTTCAACATAAGCTAATTGGCATGCAAATTAAAAAACTTTAAATTTGTAACATGATGTCGGGCGATAATAGCGAGACATAAAGAAATCCAACATAATGGGAAGAAATGGAAATTAAGTGCTCCTAATAATTATAATCATATAATCATTTGTTATTCTGTAATATCTTCTGTAAATCCAATTACACACACTACAATCCAAAAAAAGGGGGGGAAAGCAAAATTTTCACATTGCTGCTTAACAGATTTGTACAAAAGAATGACTGGATGTAATTGGATGCCATGACAAAATAGCATCCTAAATGTCTATTATTTTTCTAACTTTTGTCTCTGCCTCCCTTATTTCCCCGCTCTCTCTGCAGATGGACTGTCAGAGACCTCAGGAGGGGCAGTGAGAGCTGCATTTGAAAGGGCACCTTCAACTCACTGTCTGTCTGATATTTAAAGTGTTATCAGGATTATCTGGGTACTTAAAATGTGCATGCATTTACACATACACACACACACACACACACACAAACACATTGCACAACACATTAGTAAATACTGACACTTTCATGGTGCCAGAGAGGTCTATAATCCTATGCTAGGCTATCGCTGCCAACAAAACAGCAGTGGCCTTCTGTGATTACGGGTGGCGAGAGATAAACAGGCAGGAGAAAAGGAATGATATGTATATTATCTGAACTTCAGAGCTTCTGCTAAATAATTTCTAACAATCAAATTAATAATGAACAATAAATGGGGCTGTAGTGAAGTGTGAACAGAGAGAAATCCACCATGGGTTCTTCAACTGATGGCTTGATTTTGCCTCAGTGATTCGATTACTAGCCCTTTAACAGCGCTTGATGAAAAGATTATGTTTGTGCTGAATGGTAATCTCTGTCTTTGCTGTTTCTCTGATAAATTCACTCAGAACTCACTTGGACTAATTTCTCTGTGAGGACAACAAATAAATTAAATAAGGTCTGTTTCAACTTTCAAGAAAAAGGACCTGATGAAGTTTTGATGGAAGTATGTTTAGTCATCAGAGGACTTTGAACAGTCACTGTACCGATCAGGGTCTGAAAAACACTGCACTATTTATTCTGACAATGTTTACCTCAGCATATACATAACGCATTATTCCCCCACATAAAACATAAACATAAATTGCTACCTACCTTACATGCATAAAATATAAAGTGAGTACGTGCTTGTGGTTGTGTGTCCTTTTATGTGCAATATAAAGAAAACGTGAATACCTAGCACAGTGAGTCATTGTGTGTGTGCATTGATGTGAGCACAGCTTGTGTGTGTTACAGACTTTCCATGGCACTATTTTAGCAAGGTTTTGCCTCTGATAGGTGTTCACGGTCTCTCTCTGTCTGTGTCCATTACACAGAGTGCTGCTATTTCGCTCCACATTCCATGTCATCAAAGGTACTAAGAGAGATGGTGTGTGTATGTGTGAATCTGTATGTGCACAGACATACACACCAACACAAGTGGACTGAGACCACTCTCCTCTCTACCTATAATTCAACACATTTATTCACTCCAGCTCTACCCTTGCAGCCTGTTTCTATAAAAAGACATGATCATAGCATCCAACAGTCCATCTAATCCTGTTCTTTCCTCTAGCTGGGCTGTAATGAAATCCTCTATGCTACACCAAAGGTTATTTTGCCCTGTGACATAAGAAAATGATAAATGCCAGTGGTTATGATATTGAGCCAGCAGGGGGGACATTTGATGTGTGTCTTTGTGTGTGTGTGTGTGTGTGTGGTTCTGACCTGGGTCTCAGACATGACATAGAGGTAGTGGTGGTCAGAGGAGAAGGCCATGTCTCTGAGGATGGGTCCGTTCTCCACCGCCTGCACAGTCTCATACTGCAGAGCACGAGAAGAGCCATCAACCCGGATCTGAAAACACACAGAAGCATATTCAGAATTAATATATAATAACAACAACAACAACATTAAAAACAAACATTCCAAAACAAATGTGAAGTATATTATTAAGACGGTCTCAGATGCAGCTATAAAAATGTACGTGATATGGAGGAAGTGAAAGGCCTTGGTCAGGGCAAGTGACATTTTCATATTTGGTTTGCGTTCTTCAAGTCAACCATCCAAGTACACTATGTTACCAATGCCATCCCAGAAGAAAGGAAGAGTACAGAAAAGACAGTTAATGAAATAAATGGACTGAGTAAATTACAGGGCTGAAAATATAACGAATAGGTGAGGTATAACGAATAGGTGAGGTAAAAAAAGAAGCAAAGTGAGAGTGAATAATGTTGCCTTTCTCAATGAAAGACTTGGCAATGGCACAAAGGTAGTGTCTAGGAAAGCAAAGTGTGCAATTAGGAACCAAGGTATCATTAAAAATGTACTTTTGTACATTATTATTGACAAAAATTGCCCATCTACCACATACTGCCTGAGGATTTTCCCATGCGTTATGGCTTTTCAGTGATGTATGCGAGAAGCTCATCTTTCTCTATCACAGTTACAGCCATTCAAAAGTGATTATGGTAATTAGGCATCTGGGCAAGAGGTGTGGTCTGTGGGCCCCTAGGTGTGTTTACTCAGCAGAAAGTACATGGAATTGGCCCCACACACACTTGGTGGTGTGATGGAAGTGTTCTGGGTTGTGCCCGAACATCTGCTTACATCGGGTGGGTGTGTTCCAAATGATCTTTTCTAAATCTGGTCCTCTGGCTGCAATTTCCCAGTAACACACAGTTCTGACACATACCTACGCAAGCAACTTTCAACACCCAGTTGAATACACACACACACACACACACACACACACACACACACACAGAGAGAGAGACCTGTGTGGGCTTGCGGACAGGTGCGAAGCAAGTCTTGTTAAAGTTGTGATGACTCTTGGTAGTTCTTTGTGCTCTTCAGCACTTAAGGGTTCACAGGTAACAGGCACAAACGGGAGATAATTGGACAGGAAGCAGATGGTGGAGTAGACAGGTGAGTCACTTCATGATTAATTATAATACACTGATGACAACATACTCTGTGTTCTCTCTGTCAGCATATCATTAAAAATACCTTTCTGCCGGCCCGCCTTAAGCTAAAGTCTCTCTAAGGTCAAGAAGCCTTAACTGTTCTAAGTAGGTAAACTAAGCCCTTTAGTAAAATGGTGCTGTACCCACTGAAACCAGATTTTTGTAAGGGACTGGACAAAAATGTTTGCAGTGGATTTACATACATTTTTGTCTTTACTTTACTTCTCTTTCTGTATCTCTCCACTCATCACAATGAAAATAGCAAGCAGAATGAATGTCAATTCTGAGAAACAATATGAACATTCATATACTGAATTTTTGTCGCTCTAGTCATCAGGTTTCTTCTACATTATGATAACCAATCAGCAACCATCAGTGGCTCTACTGTAGTCCAGTGGAAATTTTCTTTGCCTTTGCTTTGACAATCAGCTATTGTATAGTAAAGGGAGAAACCTAAGTACATAGGCTCGTTTACATCCCGCTTCGACAGATATCCAGTTTCACAACATGACATTTATGTAAACAGGCACCATCTTTCACCCTGATTTCACCCTACTCTCCTATCCTTTGTTTCTCAGTCATTCTTCCTCTCTCGCTCTGCCTCCTGCTTGGCTTGTGTAGTGATCTTGATCTCAAAGGGACCCTGAGTTCGGTGTATCAAAGCCTCACACACTTTCACTGGGAACCATTGTATGCACTAGGGTCCTTTGCAAAGAAAAAAGAACAGAAGGCGAATAGGAGAGAGAAAGAAAAGAGGGAGGAGGCCAGAAGAATGAAACTTCCACGCGAGCAAGGGCCAGATTCAGCAGGTGGGGATATCTAATCTGTCCGATCGGGTGAGTTAATCTGAGGTGCTCACAGTACACAGCATGCCTGTGCATGTGAATGTATGTGAAGACGTATGTAAATCAGCTTACCCCCACTGTATATGAGAGAAGCGGGAAGCCAATTGCTGAGCAGAGTTAAAGGGTAGATGACAATGGCTGGATATAGAGTTTTATTGTGTTGGGACAGATCCACGGTCACCAGGGAGTAGAGGGGCTTCAAGGGGAAGCTCCTGTATATTATCCCTCAATCTGACCACTGACAAAACAAATGAGCCACCAGGGAGTGCACAGCGTGTCCGCAAGCATGCAACGCTGGTTGGTTGAGTCACACTGGGGCTGGGGGGGAGGGCATGTAAGGGAGAAAGGAAGAAATCAAAAGCCATTTGACTTATTTGTGCAATAATTGGCACGTAAGAAGCATTTAATAGCAATTTTACTTTATTTTATCTTTTATCAACACAGCAGGGTCACCCTGGGCTTGAAGGTTTTAACAGTAATAGCAGACCTCATCTCCCCTGATATCAAACACTGTGCTTTAAAAAGAATAATACCCCAAAATGTCTACCTACGTGTGTATGAAACAGCTAGTGCATGATATTTATTACTACAACACACTATCTACAAACAAAAATCCTACTCAGACTGAACACAACCAATAACTTAATTCCCTTGATGAAAAGCCAAAGCTAATGATTATGGTTTGTTATGAAACGACTAATCCTAGTTTCATTGTCTGTACGAGTAATTATTAAAATATCTTAAAGTAATTCTTTCATCAGCCTAAAATCATTAAGGCAGCTACGGTGGTGCTAGCCAATATTATCTGATTCATTTTCAACAGTAATAAAGTGGATTAGCTGCTCTATGCTAAATGGATTACAATGCTAATCTCTGCTATCATTTTAGCACTACACAATAGACATTCACTGCCAGACACACTTCATTTTGCCTCTGAGTAGTGGGAAGGTGAGAGATGCATTGTGCCCACACATAAGCGCAAGTAAGTGTGTTTAAACAACCACTTTTATGTATAGAAAAATTGGCATTTCACTTTCTCTTTAACACACACACACACACACACACACACACACACACACACACACACACACACACACACACACACACACACACACACACACACACACACACACACACACACACACACACACACACGGAT
>JAVQJD010082543.1:0-10443 GCA_036023655.1 Nannoperca australis | reverse complement strand
TCTTGACTCTATTTTCTATTCATTTCACAACGTATGGTGGTGAATAAGTGTGACTTTTCATGGAAAACACAAAATTGTTTGGGTGACCCCAAACTTTTGAACGGTAGTGTACCTTTATTTATTTTATTCTTTTTAATTCTGTTCTGCACTGTTTGGTGAAGGCTTAATCTCGTTGTACTTGTGTATAATGACAATAAAGGCATTCTATTCTATATTCTATTCTCACGATGTTATTGAGCCCAAAACTAAAGTAAATGTTGTGCGTAAAAGACTTTCAAAAGTCATAAATGTAAGCAGTTTATGTAGCCTTTAGTCCAATTATTAGTATGTTCTACATCACAACATTTTACATTCCACATCAATGTAACACAGTAAATTAGGTAAGAAACCAGAAAACACAAAATAACACAATACAGTTTACAGGTAATAATCCTAAACAAGCACGTACTGAAACATTTCAAAACATTATCAAAGTTTTCACAAATTTTGCAAGTTTGGTCTTGGTACTAGAAAGAAAAGAAAAATCAGCTCTCAGAAAAGAAGTGCTGTTCTAGGACAGGTTATCTCTGTCTTCATACAGTCAAGAGACCTCACCATCCTGCGTCAGAGCTGCTTCTCAGAGAGGTCTTTGCTGATATGGCCCTGGTACACAGTCAAAATGGAAGTACCAATCATTCCTGCTAACTGTTTTTAGGAAAATCACATATAAAAATTGAGAAAAATATCAAAAGAAAAGTATTATAAAAAATACTCTATTGACCATTCCAATATATAGACAAGGAAAACGGGTAAAAAGTTGAAGGGTACTTTGCAAAAATCTTGCAACTAAGTTAGACAATGGTCAGTGACATTCAGTGGAGAGTGTGACTGTGCAATATCAATACCAAGTCTCATTACAGTTTTTCCTGATTTACTATACGTGTGTGTAAGCAGTGAATCTAACAAGCTACGGTTGGATAAAACACAATTAGGTACATACTATAAATTATATTAAGACATTTCATCTCTTATGTACATCTGTTAAAAGTTCTGCCTCAAAACAAAGTAAGCTCAAAGTAGCCTATGGAATGGAATGGTCTATTGCTAACTGCACTTTCACGCAAGCCTTTTCTTCTACATGCACCCCGACAATCATTAATTAGACAGAAAGGCTAATATCACATGGACATTTCCACTGCCACTACTTGATGGCAATCAGTATGAGGATGTTATACTAACAAACATTGTAAATGTCTCAACATCATGTAACTCCAATGTGTCCAATGAGTGCAGCAGTCCCAGAATTGTTGAACATGTCATATTACATTAGATATTTGTCCACACGGCCTTGAAGTAATTGTCAATAACATTATGCAGTAAAATTACAGCTAGTTTGCACCATTACAGGATATTTCCAAAGTTTTTGAATGACCTTGCATAGATAATTGATTTGCATTCAGTTTTTACAGTATTATGTGTGTGTGTGTGTTTATATTTTATACTTTGTCCCAAAATTCTGCTTTTTAATAAGTAGTAATGGATTACAGGGAGCACACCCACTAAATACAACTGGGCTACGTGCTCATCATGTATAATGACCTTACACTATTTAAAGCAATAATAAAGTATTAAGTGTTTATGTAACCGACAAAAGTAAGATGCCAAAGAGCTCCAACTTTTACTTCAGCTGCAATTTATGAAGAAAAGAAATATCGCGTGGTTATCATCACGACCGATACTCACTTTCTTGTGGCGGAAAAAAATCAAATCTTTCTGTTACTTTACAATAATAATATACGCTTGGTGATGCATTTCAGTGCATTTAGTGATATTATGTAATCGTAAGTACAAATGGTTACGCCCATTTCCACTTGAAAAGATACATCACTGAAAGCACACAAGCATATTTTGGAAAAATTCGTTTAGGCCAAAAAGTACCTTTGACATCAGTACTTTTGAATGATATATTTACAATTTGCTGGAACAATTGATGTCATAAGCAGCTGCCCTTAGTGAACCTTATTGTATGTTAAGAGATGGTGTATCAAATAACAAAAACAGCAAACATAAATAGAAGAAAAAGCTTTGCAGTAACTACATCACAAAAGCATCTACACGGGCAAACAAACTACCAGTGACGTCGCTTCAGAAGCTTTGGTCACAGAAACTGTACAGCTATTTAATTATGTCGCGTCAGTCTCGACAGCCGTGTGCCAAACACTTGCAAAGTGGTACGTTCAACCGGATATCCATTTAACACTACGCTACTGAAGAACGGTTCAACATCAGAGGACATATACTGCCATGTGTTTCTGTTACTTTATCCACCATTCATCTCATTTCTACATCAGTTAGATAAACCTCAAGCATCTTTGATGTTCATACCTTCCTGTCTCAATTATGTGATGTGCTGATCCTGAGACTGGACAACATGGCAAGTAATGACTAAGCCTAGTTTACATTATGCTATATACATGCTATTGCATCTACCGGAAACAAGAAACTTTAGTGAATAATTCTATGAAATAAACTTGGTTTTGGGGATATTTTGTTGACACACACATAAAGGCTGGATGATGAGGGGGTTCTAACAGACAGTGATTTACATTCCCTTTTCTGGGAAAGCAAGAAAAGTCTTTGAAAACTCACTTTTGTTGTTTTATATGAAATAATAAAGTATTTTAAAGAAAGGTGTAAGGGGCTTCTGAGTGAGGAAAGGTTTTATAAGTATTAATATTCCACATTATATAACGTTTTCTCATGATTGGAGGAATAACAATATGATAGCTAACATTCTGCAAACACTTGTAGTGTTGTATATGTAAACGTAGTATTTTGACATTAGCCTGCTTAAAATCGGACATCAGATCAAACTTGACTGAATGCTGCAGTATTCAGTAATAAAAGGTTTGTCATTATCATTCTTATTTCAACATGATGTGCAGTTTATATATTACATACAGTACACAGGCACCACTAAACTGTTGGTTTTAATGACAATTGTTAGTGATGTTAAATCAATAAAAATGTGTAGTCTGTCTACAGAAAAGGTTTAAATATATTGCTCTACTCCGTTATTGAAATTTAAGGATGTACTCTTGTCTTTGAACAGAATACAAGTATCATAAAAATGGTTGTTTCAATTTCAAGACATTTCTATTTACATGTCATCCCAGCACCGGTGTCACCTTTTGACATTAAAGTAATTTAAAAATGTTAATGATTACCGGGATAAAAAAAAGTTCAAATGAAGTCTGTGTGACATTCATTAACAAAATGTTGAAGACGGCAAAAGAATAAAAATGAATGATATGCCAATGAGACCGATTTACACCACATTCCACTAAATGTCTAAGTCTTGGTGAATATGAAGTAGCCAAACTACACAGAATGTGTCTTATCAACATCTGCAGTTCTGTTCATCAAAACAACGATGAAAGCTCACATCAGGCAGTATTGTGATTTAAAGAGATTGTTTGAGTTGATTCAGTTGATCAGATTGCTTGATATTACTGAGGTCTTATTGTTCCTCATTTTGAACGCTCACCGGATGATGCAAATGATGCTTACAAGCTGTTTTTTTTTTGCAAAGATAAAAGACAAATGTTATTTATCTGACTTCTCATTAAGTACAGCACCTGGCAGAGGAAAGACATGACATATACTTCATTCCTGAGTTATGTCAAGATAAATGAAGGTTTTATCTCATGTCATGCTGACTGCAACATTTATGCTAATGAACGTTTATTACTTCAATAAGAGTACAAATGTGAGTGTCTTGGGTGGCAGGAATTTTGTTCAAAAGTTGCAGAGACCCCATTACATCACTTACAGGACCTGCTGAGCTTTTTATAGTTTGGTATGATGTTGGGTAAGCCCACAAGAAAACCTTTAAGAGAACCCATCACTTTTGTTTTGGTAGTCTTTTCACTAGTTTCCCTTATCAAACATACAACTATCGATTTTTTACTAATTCAAACTGTCGTCAACATTCTGGATATGCCTATACAGAGGCAATAGAAATTAAACTTTAAGTTTGCACAATTAAAGGGTTTTACATATGTTTACAATGTATTTATATCAAAGCAGATGATCTTTGAGAATAACAGATGCAAAACATGTAGTAATTCCTGCCACAAGCATTTAATATCAGTACTTAAACCATGAAAAAGAAAGAAAAGAACGGTGAACACGGTACATAAGATAAACGTGTTTGCCCTGAGGCACTTGGTAGTGGCGGTGATAAAAGAATTAAAAACACTACCTTTCCAGTCAAAGGAATTGTGTAGTTGGTCTCAAAAGCACTCAAAGTTGCATTCAAATTGTCAATTCAAAAATAATGCACACGTGTGAGTGACCACCTACACTGACAATCGTGATCTCTAGAGTTTGTCTAGAGTTGTAGTGTCTAGTGTAACAAGAGCGCATATTAAAAATGCTACAGAAAATGGTAGAAGCTTTTTATACAGTATGTGTGATAAGAAACTAAAACTAAACGTGTGTTTGTTATATAGTGTTATGTGGCAGGGAGATAAGAAAGAGACCAGAACAAATGGCCTAAAGGCTAGAGGAGGAGAGACATGGGAGACGCGCATCAACATGGTAAATTCCTACTGGGGATAGTTGTTCTGTTGCCGGCGTTTCGCCGACCTCATTTTCTCAAAGCGTGACTCCATTTCCTCCAGGACTTTGGGGGTGTACCTTACTACCAGCTTCACTGTGCCCTGAGCTGCTTTGAGGAGTTCCACAGCTTTCTCATGGTGCTCACCTTCCACACTCTGGAAAAAAAAAACAACAACGCAGAAATGTATTTTATCACAGAGGCATAACAACTGCAATAAAGTCTAATGTTTTTATAGGTTTGTAATCTAAAAAGCAATTACAGTGGGCAAATGTTTAGCACAGGATCATCAGGAGTGGTAGAAACAATGACCTCAGTATTTTATAGTTATTGGACTGAACATAGTTCAAACATAAGCTTCGGTAGCCAGCTTCAACTTACAATATAAAAGTTTATAATTTGGAAATTATACTGACAAAACAAGCTGAGCAATAAACAAAGTCAGTTGGGCGATCATGGACTTACTGAGCAGAGCAAACAGAGACCACACAGTACTGCATGTTGTAGCTAATGAGCAAGATCCTTCAAGGCTTTAAAAAAATAAATAAAAAGGAAAAAAGGAAAAAAGAAGAAAAGAAGAAGTGTGTATTGTGTGTATCCTTAGGGCCTAATAAATGTGTTGAATGCATTTACTTCCTCATAAAATGTTTTCTAACCTACATTGTTTACATCCACATTTGCTTGCAAGCAGTCTTTGTCTCCCTGGCTTTTGGTAGAAGTTAAGTTGTCCTTTATTGACCCCTGTACTCACTGTGCAGTGCCCGAGAACCAACTCCAGCTCTAAGCCAGTGATTTAAGGCCACTGACAGAAGAATTCTTATAATCACCAGTGTGGATTAGTGGAACAGCGTAAAACCATCGGCAGGACTGAGTATGCATCACCTACATGCACGTGCTTGAGTGTCCTCACTTACAAATCAGGGTCCAGCTATTAAACAACAGCTTAAGCTTCTTGCCTTGTCTTTTACTATATATGGAAATGCATGGACTGCAAAATGTGTACATGTCATCAGATTGAAGTGTGTTTCCTGCTAAAGCTTCAAATCCAACATCCTGTCATGCTTCTGTGAATTGAACGTACCACACCGTTGACAGACAGAAGCTGGTCGCCTCTCTTCAGGCCTCCGTGTCGGTCAGCGATGCCTCCTGGGATGATCCGTGAGATGTATATAGGTGAGTTTTGCTCCTTTCCACCCATTATATTGAAACCCAGGCCTTCTTCTGTCTTGGGCAGCTCCACGACACGTGGATGTGAGTGTCCTTCACTTGCTGCAAAAGCTGCCACAGTAGCCTACAAATCAACAAAGCTGTGTTGTTAAGTCTTTGCAAACATACTGTATTTACTGCACTCATGACGTGTTTTCCGACTAGAGTGCCTTTAACAAACAAATGATATGAAATTCAAAGTAGAATAATATGTGCACAAATCAAATGCTGTGTATTGATGATATTCAACTTGGGTCTACCTTAGCTGTGGCGTTGGCCCTGACTTCAGGACTGCTGTTGATGTCCACAGTTTCATAAACATGTTCATAAACCTGAGGAGACATAGTGAACACAAACAAAAAGTAATCAAACCAAACTCTGTGTTTTTCACAAATTAACGTTGACTTCAGAAGAGAAGAGTGAACTGATGCAATCTCAGAATGAATTGTTTTAAGAATAACCAAAAACTAAATGTCTCACTTCTCTGACAGCGTTACAGAATTCACTCTGTAAGACCCTCTGCAGCGCCTGCAGCTTCTGGGGAGGCACTTCCCCTGTCCTCTGGAGCTTATCAAGCAGTTCAACAGCACGGCTAATATCTGTCAACAAGAACACAGCCGCCACCACCACCATCAAGGTTTTCATTGATATCTGCAAATGGAGAAATTCACGTAGGTAACGACTGTTGCCTGTGCGATTGTCTGTTCTCAATCTGTACCAATATAAAACTAAAAAGCAAGAAACTATGAATATGCTTAACAAATTCTTGGTGTTACCACTTAATGTTAATGTCAAATTGGAATCAATTTTAAATCATGTATTTAATTAGTTTGAGATTTAATTTACATTGACTTGCCCTATATTTATTATGATTATGAATACTATGTCCACGTCGGAAAGCTTGTCTTGGCTAGCAGCACTGTTTATCTACAATAAACAAAAAATAACTACGAAACTACATAAGTCAATAGAGCAACTCCCAATATATCATGCTTCAGAGCAAGATACAGTGCTACATAATATATTGCACCTTCATTAAATTGCACATATCAATACTAGCTATTTTCCTCCAATATTGAATTCTGTTTATTTGTTTCACTTAGTTTATTTTGTTCTTTTGAAATAGTTAGAATGATAAAAAGTCATTATTCTCTTAATTTGTGCTAATAGCTCGTTAAAATAAAGTGTTATCTGTAAATATATCAGGGTTTTCTGTACGGTCTAATCACAGTGTATTAGCAGACACACCAGGAGCTAATGTAGCTCAACATTTTGTTAAAAGGAAGACTGGGATTAAAATCTGTAATGTAAATATGTCCCCCTGCTCATCCTTGCTGCTAATGATGCTGAAGGAGGTGTAACAAAGTGTATAAAGACTAAAGTTTGATATGCAAACATACATTGAACCTTTGACAAACAAGCTAGGCGAAATTATCATTGTCTGTTGTTACAAATGTTTGCTAGTTGGCTAATGCGCACAGTAAAACAATGAAGCCGTAAAAACTCTCTTTACTTTTGGGCGGTGCCATGAATATACACAATTAGTCAAAGAAATACTCATTGGCCAACTGCAAAACATCATTAACCCAACGCTATCCAACTAAACAAGAACGTGTGCTCTACATAACAATCACCAGCTCCATTTAGCTAACCCTAGCTAAGCTAGGTTAACGTCCCCCTGGTATCACAACACATATTTCTGAGCTAACACTTGCTAGCCTATAAACTTTACCTCTTTCCAACCGCACAGGCTCCCCAAGCGATGCCATTTTAAAAAATGAGTGGCTATTTGATGTCAGACAGATAATGAGTTAAACGCTAGATATGGAAAACTAAAGTTGGTAATCCTGGCTAACGTTACGTGCGCTTAACCGAGACGATAAATCAGATTAGCCAAGTTAGCTTGCTAGGCTAGCTGCCAGTGTCATGGTGCGTTCAGGTAATCCTCGTAAAGTGGAAATCGCCGAACTCAGTATGGTTCTTTTCATAGACTGTATATGTTTATTGGATGTTCGTGAGCCGACAACGAATGTCTCTTCTCTAACTATTGTGAATCGGTCAGTGTTCATTTATCATTTATCTCAATACATATCAATATTAATATCACTTATGGCTTATTGTAGTGGACAATGGAAGGTATTTCTATTCTTCCTAAATTCCTTCTCACACCTGTAGTGCCTTGATGCATATTCTGGAGTTGATTCCCACTCCAGATGTTGGACACTACTGTGACTCGGGTTTAACTTTAACTATAGGTTTCGGCTTGTTCTGTTTACTGTTGACACTGTTGAGCCCACTGTAGGTCTCGTTGGCCAGCATCCAGGAAACAGGTGACGAAAGGTGCACACTCCCAGGTGCACACTCCCAGGTCCATATCACTATTTGACGACCACACAATCAACAAAATCAGCAACCCCCTGTGGGCTAATGCATCATTCATTTAACAGGTGTACTGAACATCTACGTGGATGCTCGTAGCTCAAGGGATTGTTACATAATGCCCTGCGTATTGGTGACAAGGAACCAGCCAGAAGCTTCTTTGGCTTTCAGCTGACACCTGGGAGGAACGGTCTCTCTCCTGCCCTCTGCTGGTCGACTGCAGCACACGATGAAACTCCATTCTGCAGGAAGCTGCTGCTGCTGCACCGCTCTCTGCGGGTTGAAACATTCAAGCATGATTCACGCCTGACCACACCCCAGTTGGTGATGACACACCAAATGTTTGCCTTTTAAAGCTGATGAAATACACTTGATGTGACATCACGGGTTAGGGCGTGTCCAGAGGCACAACACACTTGAATGTAGGACCCACATTAAATGTAGCAGCAGCAATTTATGACCTTTTTCTCGATACAATAGGCCCATTGTTCGTATAAAAAATAATCTTCTTCTTGATTATGTATTTAAGCTTCAGCCACAGCTCTGGGTCATACTACATCATACTGTCTATTCAAATGCATGATTTAAGACAAAATTAGCAGGCCTTTTCTGCAAACATGTGCTTCACCCTGGCTCAAAGACAGCTGGTGATTTCATTCACATTGTCTTTACTTTAATAACTGTGTGACTGGTGGATGGAGGTTTCTATTACTTAAGCTCTGTTAAACAAAAATAGCCCAAGGCTTCTACTCATGATAGGATCACCTACAAAATACCTTGTCTGAAATACTTAGCAGAAGGTTTGATTCATTATCCTGTATGCTGAGGATGCGTTAGTGCTCAGACATGTTTGATTGAATTTTACTAAATCATTCCAGATGGATGATTTGTCTTAAGGTGGATTTCATTTACAGAACAAGGCAGAACAACCTATTTAATTCCCGAAAGAAAACAGCATGTCTTAGGGTAAAGTACATTTTTACTTGGTTTGTGTGGCAATGACAAGAAAGCTCTGTACCTTTTTGTTGGAGATTCATGACAATGGATCATTTGAGAGACACAATCTGCATGCTTTTCATCTTTCTCAGAGGTGGCGTGGTGACTCTCTGTTCTTGGCTTTTGTATAAGAAAAGTGACTTACAGCATCTTCATCAGCCTCCTCGGGAGGATGCAAGAGAAATAGAGAAGAAAGTGGCAAATCTGTTTTTCTGTTCTCTTTTCGGCAAGTTGTTTTCCAAGTTGGTTCTCTTCGTAGGTCACACTTACCTTAAGGTTAATGGAGAGGAAGCTCCAGTAGTCTTTTTAGCCAGATACCAAGCCAGTTACCTAGAATGGCTTTACCTTTTGATCTCAGTGAATGTACAGCTGCATACAATCTGTGATGATCATTCTTTTGTTGAAAATGTAAAGATGAGATTACCCTGCACTAATAAGAAAATGTTGGGTGTGTGTTTTTAATGTACGCAAATGCATGGGCGGGTGAATCCATCACTGTCAGCCTCTGGCATGCTTCATGTGTAACCATAGCCTTCTTGTACTAGTCTACACTTGCATGTGTAGGCACTGTTCTTGTGATGTTGAGTTCTTGTAATTGTGAAATACCACGTGCAGCTGGTGAAACCATAAGTAAATCTCTGAGCACCTTTGTGTAAACACCAAAGGATCAAAGGACATACAGTAAAATGTGATGTGCTGGTGGGGAGCAGGAAGTGATTTAGGAGCATTTTTCCACTTTTTCCCTCAAAATAAAGCCAAGAACTTAAGAATATACTTTACGTCCACCCTTAACGCTGTCATTATTGCTGTCGCTATATCTCACCCAATGTATTGACTCCTCTGCAACCTGTAAAATTTTAAATACCTACATTCAGTATCACTAAGCATTCTGGTCATTCATGATTTTAATAAAGTTGGTTTGTGGGAGCGTTTGTGCGCATGCATGTGTGTGTATGTGTGTGCCTGCCTACCTATCTATCTGTATAATAAAGTTTATCTTGCCTGGAAATGCACTGTTGAAACTTTATCGACATTGATTTTGTTTTTCAGTTGCCTATAGTCATTTTTATTTCTTCAAATATTTCAGTTTAATATTGCAAACAACTTCACAACATACAAAATGAATAATATTAACCCAGAAACATGTCAATGAATAGATTTTATATATATATATATATATATATATATATATATATATATAATTTTATATATATATATATAATTCTTTTTATATATATCTTGTCCTCGGGTGGGGATAAAAA